>PVJL010020980.1:0-11205 GCA_004026885.1 Lyroderma lyra
AAAAAAAAAAAAAAAAAAAAAAAAAAAAAAAAAAAAACAAAGTATAAGGCAGCATGCAGAAGATTTGGCTCACCGGGAATGACAGAACAAGATCTCATTGTTGCTGATCACTTTTTTTTCTGTGGCGCCATGCTGCTTTACACATGAGAAAGTCTTGAGCCTAACCACTAGCAGAACCACCTTCTTTGTTGGAAATTAACACAAATGACCACCAATGCATCTCCTTAAAAACATACTATTTGGGGGTTCTCTGGTGGTGCAGTGGCTAGGATCTGGGACTTTTAATGCTATGATCTAGGTTCAATTCCCAGCCAAGGAACCACAAAGAAACAACAACAAAAACAAAAAAAACAATGTACTGTTTTTTGAAAACTTTGCTTCTAAGAGATAATTAAACTAGCACTGTTTTGCCTAGTAGACCACCTTCTTTCCATATTTTAAAAATTCTTAAATTTTAGTCCATGTCAAGAAGACATTTCACAGGTGTAGTTATTAATAGAATTCTCTCATTTGTAATTTTTGTACTTGGTGATTTGTCAACTATAAGTATCAATTTTTCTCCTTTTTGTTGTTAGTTTCTGAAGAGTTAAAGCCAGGCCCACTGTAAAGGACTACAGCAAGGCCTACTGCAGAGAGTTAATAGCTAGGCCTTCCTTAGGCCCTGACATCCCTGACCTTACCATAAAAGGTCAGGGTCCAGGGCTGAGGAATTCCTGAGACTGATATTTACTGTGCATTCACTGACTTATGTAACCATGAAAACCCAAAGAACTGCTACTGGGCAGATGTGGCAAGGTGCCTCTTTTGTTTGAATATGTATATACAGTCTCAGATGCACAATAACGTGGCTTGCTTGCTGTTTTGTTTATGGTCACCCTACGTTGGCTCTGAGTGTGGTTTTGCAACTGGATGTACCATCACGAAAATCTAGCCTGATTAAAAAACTGGCCAATGATACTCCTCAAATGGGAAATTCTTGAAAAGTAAGCGCTCTGTCTTCTATTTACTAACTAGTTGATTATTCTCCTAGAGAACATTTAGTCAGTGCTAAATGATTGTATGACTGACCTTATAGTCTTCAAATACTTCATTCTTCCAGAACCTTATAGCATTTCTAAAAGTATTTATAAGGTTCCATTTTCCTGAAAAGTATACAGAAACAGCTGTTTTCTATAATTAAATCAGAAATATACATAGTTTCAGGCACGTGTACCCAGCAGGAAGCCCTTCATCAGTATAGAAACTTTAGCTGAGGGACTTCCTGTGTTCTACATTATTAAATCTGTGCCTTGTAGCCATCAAAGGCTCTGCTACAGCCACCAAAAATCCTAGCTACCACTCTTTTGTTTTGTCATTAATACTGACCTAAAGATTGTCAGTTGTTCACATTGCAGAACTTTAGCAGTCTCCACTAACTTGTGAGGTATCAGATTGATAGAGCAATTATGAAGATTTTAGAGCACAATTTCACAGAATGATTCTTGAAGCTGACTAAAGAGATATTCTCTACTTCCTCCAGCCACACCCAACAATTCCTTAATCACCAGTTACAAGTTACATATAGGTGGGAGCTGCCTATCTCTTTGCTTTCTGACTCATGGCCAGTATGCACCCTGTGTACCTGCATAATTGAGTCATTAAGAGAAAGATCAAGGTGGTGAATAAAAGCTGTATATTCTTTATATTTCATTCCCATGCTTTCAAATTTTTTGCTTTCTTATGTGTGCGGTGTCACCTCCATAGTCAATGTCAAATCCTAGAGGACAGGGAACATGTTTCTTTATAAGACTGAGGCCCAGTGTGTTGTTCCATGCCAGATGCAACATGGCTCTTTCTGAGAAAAGAAATGACACTCTGACACTTATTTCGGCTCAGGGTTATTTTCATGTTCAACAATGACTCTTGTTACTTTGCCCTTTTAATGTGGAAGTCAATTTATTTGATAGCCAAGTTAATATTTATTTTGAGTAATGTGAACTTAATAATTTTATGAATACAAAAATTACAGCTAAAAAAGAAAGAAACTTAGAGACATTATGGAACAATGTGTCAGTCAGTGGAATATGGGGAAATGTTACATAATTCCTACATTGCTTAATAATTCATGAATAAATACATGATGGAAAATTTTGAATTAGACAATGTTTTCTAGAGGATCCATTAAAGAAATGCATGCTCAGTCTTACTGTATCTGCAAGAACTTCTGCAGAAATGTTTATTCTGAAAAATAGAAGTTCATATAGCTAAATTCCAGTTTCCAGTATGAATAAAAACATTCCAGGGTTTCTATTAGTGAATTATTTTTATCAGGACTCTCTGATTTAAAAATGAGATTTTGAGAAAAGTTGGAGGATAAATTTTGAAGAGAAAATATGGATATGTGCTTACTGCCCTCCAGCAAATGTCTGTGGGCTATGCTCAGATGATCATGAATGTTACCTGTTATGTTATTTCAGAAATGTGTATAGGTTCCTACCTTAAAGACATCATGGTCTGGCAAAGCCATTTCTTGCACATTAGGCCAGACACGTTTTACTTACACATTCAATTATATTTGTTGCCTTGAAGCATGTGAAGAAAATATGCTTGTTTCAAACTATAAGAAATTGAGAACTATTTAATTATGGTTAATCAGTTTCTGTTATTCCTGGAAATAAACTGCTTAAAAATATATGTGGTGTTTCATGGTCCCTTTCATAAAAACAGAGTTATATTAAATGACAGAAAAGAGTAAAATATTAATGTATTTTTCAGTCTGAAGTAAAATACTCAAAAAAGGCAGAAAGTTCATTTTCTGAACAATTGGTTAAATGTTTTCTAATACATTCACAAAAATCTGAATAAGAGGACCAATGAAAGAAAGCTGTTCACATTCTTCATGAAAACAACCAAAGTTCTATTTGATAAATGACTGGATACAGAAAGTGTGGTACATATACACAATGGAATATTAGTCAACTATAAGAAAAAAATGCATTTGCAACAACATGGATATGTCTTGACATAACCATGCTAAGTAAAATAAGCCAGACAGAAAGAGCAAAAACCATGTGTCTTCACCTATAAGTGTAATAAAAATTTGAAAGAAACAAAGAAAAAAACTCAGGGGAATAGTCAATAGTTTAGTGGTTAACTGAGGATAAGTAGAAAAGGCAGTAGGAAAGGAAGAAAGGGGAGGCCAATATGTGTTGATGGAAAGAGACCTGACTCTGGGTGGTGAACACATATTGCAACACATAGGTGATGCACTGTAAATTATACATCTGGAACCTATGTAATTTTTATTCATCAATGTCACCAAAAAAATTTAACATTAAAAATGAAAAAAGTTGTTCTGGAAAATAAGGATTTTACATAACTATTTCTCATCTTTGATACAGTAATAACCTGTGAATGCTAGCTAACAGAGTATTAACAGAATGACTGTATTATACAGATTTGAGAAATTAACTGCCACCTCTTTTTCAATGAATGTTAGTTTTCATTTTTTTAGTTGTATGAATATTTTGTCTATGTAGCATCACTCACAATATGGTACCTAATTTTTTTTCATTTTACTTTCCTCAGTGTATTTTAAGATACAGCCTTGCAGTAAGAGAGAGAAATGATACATATAAGCACATAGATAAATCTTATAAATGTCTTCCAGAATCCAGAGACTGCAAGGAAGATCACTCTGGGCCATAATATTTCAGGATGGCTTTGAGAATGACAGAGATAAAATTTGAACAGCCTTGAAAGATGGGTTCAGTAGAAGTTTTAGATAAGCATGGTTCATTGTGAGTAAAGAACTGCCTGAGCTGTTCTTCATGATATTTTATTTTTATCTTCTAAATGATTTTTGGACATTTTTATTTTCATTCTATTCACACAATGATTTTATTATTGTTCTCACCACTCTGCTTCCAGGACCAAAGATGACTTTTATGCAATTCAATGTAGATTTTATTGCCTAAAATCCCAAAGGGTTACTTTGCATATGGTTGTTGCCAGTCACATATAATCATTGAGTCATTTTTTTGTGGCTTAAATTGCTAGTTTCCTCCATGTGCACATCAGAAAGACTCCACAATCCTGTCTTCTATGAATTTTCAGAAGCAAATTTTTTAACCCTTGGAAGAAAAAAATTGGACGGCTAATTGTGGGAAGTACCATGCCTGTTCACCATTTTGCCAGTCACTTTGGGTTTTTTTGTTGTTTTGTTTTTGTTGTTGTTGTTTGTTATCTTTAACATTTAAGAAATTTGATTACATTCATTTATCAACAAATTTCAAAAGATTGGTATCCTACAGACTGCTTTTTTTTACAATACAATTAAATTTGAAGTCAATTACAAACAGAAGACTAGGTAAAAAATCCCTAGGGTTTGGAAATTAAGAAACACATTTTTTAAAGTCATGGGTTAAATAATATATCAGCAGAAATTTAGAAATATTTAGAATTCTACAATAACAATAGTACTATATGTTAAAATTTAGAGTTCGCCTAAAGCATTACTGTGCTAGTGGGAAATTTATACTTTTCCATGTTCCTATTATGTAAATTAAAAAATAGATAGAAAAGCTGAGAGTATAACAACTCAAAGAAAATTGTAAGGAAGGAAATAATAAAAATAAAAGCACAGATTAATGAAATAGAAAAGAAACACACATAAAAGGATCAACAAGACCAAAATTTGATTCTTTTAAAAGATTAATACTACCACAAACCTGTGGCAACATTGATCAATACAAAAAAACAGAAGGCATAACATTAGGAATAAAAAAAGATATAAACTTCAGATGCTACATAGATTGAAAAGATAGAAAATATTATAAACAACTTTATGCTAATGAATTTGCAAACTTAAAAAAATGGACAATTAGGTGGTGAACTTACCATACATCAAATTGACAATGCACTGCAGAACTGCATGCCCAAAACCCATGAAATCCCCACCAACAGATGTCATGCTGTTGAAAGCACATGGAATTATTGTAATTTCCTCTGTGGTTTTGTATGTCACATTATACAGATCAGATGGGCTTTAAGATAGGATCCTTCTATCTGCAAACCTCATGAATCTATGTTGAACTCTAACTCCTGCCTCCTAATATTACTTTCATTTTTTATCTGTGTCCCCAAACCCTTTTACAAAATAGCAATACATCTATATTAGAAAATTTAGGAACACACACACACACACACACACACACACACACACACACATATATATATACACACAGTATCTACTGAATTGTCTGGAGAAACTTTAATGTGACTTTCAGTTACTGTGGCCTGTTCCTAGCTGGCATGTAGGCAAACAGGCACACTCCTACTAGGCTTTCTAGAGTTCAGAATACAGTATTCTTAAAGAGTCCCGAGCACTTGTGCTTTCCAGTCTCCTTTCCCAGAGAGCAATAAAGCATCCGTGAGAAAGCAGATTTCAATCTTTGTTTGAAAAAAATGTTGTAGTGTAAGTAGACTAAATTGTTAATTTATTTAAAGTAAAACAAAACAACCATGGCCAAAGTTTGTAGCCCTGTCAACTTTCATGCACTTTTTTTAATTCTGCTGAATCTTTTTTGTAATAAGAGAGGAAGTTCTACTCAATCACCTATGTGGAAGGCAGTAATTAAAGAGGAGACTGCATTAGCTGAATTCTCTTAGGAATAATCTGACTAGGTAATCCTCATATCTCTTTAATAAGTATGTTTAAGAGTTTGGCTCAATGCTAACTTTTGTACTCTGCAGGTGGGTGTAAAAAATATGCTTCTTCCTGGAGATTCTGGAAGCACAATCTTAGCTCTCAAACCCTGTTTGGGTTCAAAAGAGAAAGAAAAAATGTTTCTTATATGTTAGAAATTCAGTATTTATACTGTAGTTTTTACTTTCTGACAGATGACATTCCAAACAGTTCTTAGTAGAAGTAGGGATGGTCTCAATATTTTGCCACTGAAACTTATCTGCTCCCTGTCCATAATAGTTCAAGCCTGTTTATTATGAAAATCAGTGTACTTTAAACAACCTCCTTTTGTAGATGAGTACAAGATATTTAGAAGTAAGAAATAAGCAAAATATGAGTTGTTAGCATGAATTTAAGGTTATTTGTGTAATATGAAAGAGTAAAATCTTTGTGCCAGACTATCTGAATTATTTTTGAAAGCAAGAAGACCTTCAAAAGTTTAAGGAAATGTCAATCTCTCCTTCTCTTCTTCCTTTCCATTTGGCTTCTTCTTGAGCTACATTTGAGGTCAAAACCTGTCCTCACTGAGAGGCCCTAGAGGTGGATCGTTATGCCCAAACAACCTACAGGAAACAGAAAAGTTGTTTCTCTCTTGTGTCCACTGAAGAGTTGGCTTTCAGATATGATCCTATTTGTTGACCTGTGGTTGTGCACTGCCAGTTTTATCAGTTTTCACAGAAAAGTTGATCATGAAATTAAATTTTTACGAGGGTTATTATATTTTTAAATATCATACCCAATTTTGGCAAAATAGGGGTTTGTTTCCAGAATACTAGAGCACACTCTGGAGACCAAAGCTGGTGGCATAGTAAGAACTCAGGTTAGAGATGCTGCCAGCACCTCATAATTTCTCATTTCTGTGTTATGTAAGCACCTCTGCCTCCTCCAAGCTAAAATGTGAAATTGGCTGACTACCTTCATTCTTTATGTTTTATTATTCCACAGTGAGGAGAGTCCAGCACAATAGTCTTAAGTTTAAACCCTGGAAGGAAGATTCAATAGTACTTGATTGGAGCTGGGGCCAGCTCTAGACAAAAAGGTTATGGTTGAAACTTGGGAACTCTGGTGCCCAGGAAATGGAATCAGAGTATATAGTATTCTCACTCTTGTGGTACCCAGGTGGGTGTGAGGAAGGATTTGGGCGGGCATCTGGGAATTCAAAACAGAGTGTTGAGTGCACACTTAGTGTTTCCCCTATAGAACAACAAATCACTGTCTTAAAGTTAGTGCCTTAATGTGATCTACTAAGGATCTGTATTCTGAGATAGACTATTGTAATGACCAAGTGGCCTTGGCAAGGCAAGACTATTTTACAGGCTGGGGGTAAAAGTGAAGACACTGACTGGTCAGGAGCCCTGGGGCTTTGCTAGAATTTTTCATGAATGCTCTTAGGCCTCTGTTGTTGTTGTTGTTGTTGTTGTTGTTGTTTAAATAAGTGAGGGTGCTAGACTAAGTGGTCAGAAGAGTACCTTCCAAGTCATAACTGCCATGCCTATTTGCAGCATAATTTGTTATAGAATATAATAAATTGATGATAAGACTTATGATGATAAATTTTAAATAACATCACTGCTTTATGGGTGTATGAGTATATTCCATGTGTCAATTCGATAAGGCTTTATAATATAAAATAAATGCATTAAATTATTAATATGTAATGTGGCTAAAATTAAAATTTTCCCCAAATCTTTCTTCTCATTTTTAGGACTGTGTACTGCTTTTTAGCTTGATAATTCACTCCTAAATCTCATTTGGTTCCACATCCTTGTTACATGTTTATGTAGAATGCTAAGTATTAATATTAATCTCCTTCATCTAACTACCATGCTTTTGCCTCAATTTCAGCTGCACTTTATGTCCACTTTGCAGTAGGAAATACAAAACTGAGTCACAGTTAATAAATTTTGTGTCAATCATTAAAGTCTAGTTTCCATTTTGTCACAAGATGGGAAGAAGGTAAATAAATTAAATCTAGAAAGAAGTGTGAATATTAGGACGTGCATATAATTGGTTTATTTTTTAAGTCCATGAAGAAGGAGGACAAACCATACAGGCAGTAATGCAGCATTGGTGTCATTCACTCCTGGGGCATTTGTGGGGCATTAGGTCTCAGCCAGCCAGCCTGGCTTCCTGCCACAATGCTGTTATTCCAGCTAATTCTGCTGCCCCTTCAATACCTTCATGTAATGCATCATTCCTGCAAAAAATACCACATATTTGTAAACAAGCTGACACTTCTAGAATCAGTTTCATTTATCATTTTGTTTCATCCCATAACTGGGACTCCTCTTCTGTCTGTGGAAAAATCACCTAATTTTTGCTGTGTTTTGGGGAGGTTTTAAAGTGCTTGGTGCTACCAAGAAAGATACTGAAAAAGTGAATTTCATAAATATAATTTTATTATCATTGTTCTGTGATTTACAAGTTCCTATTATGTCAAGCCAAATAAACATTTTCTTCCAATGTTCCAGAACTAATGAAATATCAGTGAGCTTCATGTAAAGCAGGTATGTCCCACCTGTGGCCCAGGATGGATGTGAATGCAGCCAAAAACAAATTCTTAAAACATTATGAGATATTTAGGAAACTTTTTCTTAGCTCATGAGCCATTGTTAGTGTTAGCATATTTTATGTGTGTCTCAAGAAAATATTTATTCCAATGTGTCCCAGGGCAGCCAAAAGTTTAGATGCCACTGAAATAAAGAATTCTGTTTTAGTGAAAGTGGTAATTCAAAACACCTGTTTATCTCCATACTTTAAATTCTAATCCAAGCTCTGTTAATCTTTTGCTTGGTAAATTCTGATTCTTTTCTTCTTCTTAGAGAAATTTTAAAAGCTGACACACTTATTTTATTGAAATTTGATTCTTCATAGTAACACTGCAAGGTTTTAATTAAGTTTAAAATTTGAGATGAAGTTAGAAGTTGGATGAAATTCAGCATAGTTTTTCTTTATATGTTCTGCATGTTCTGAGGAAGGGACTGTGAATTTGTGCAATTGATGATGATGAGACAGGAAAAGAGTTAACAAAAATGAGCTTGAGGGTGCTAGCAGGAAACAAGTATATCTGAGCTTGGGTAGTGCAAATTCAAATAACTTACATGGCCACTGCTTCTTAAACAGTGGGCCTGACTATGGAAAACAAGCTTAGCTGAGCTTGTTCAACTGCAGGGAAAAGTTTACTGAGGCCCCAATCCCACCTGAAATTTTTAACAGGTGACGACCACATCTTGATATTGAAGAATCCACCTGTACTGTTTCTGTATAACAAGAGCTAACCCAAAGTTTGGGGCAACTGTTTGCCTTAGACCCTGCCACAAGCAATTTATCTGCCCATACTTTTCTCTTTAAGTAATACATTCAAACTTCAATTTCTTGATGACTTGTGAATTTTTCCACATTCTGCCAATAGCCAGGGGCATCCAAAATTTACAACAGAAGAAATTACATGAATATTTTTTTCTGATTGTATGAATTAATATACATTATTAGTTTTATTGGTGTTCGTAAAAAATACTTCTATGCTAATTAAAGGAAAGAGATCACAGAAAAAGATATTCAATTTTAAGCTATGACTACTTATTTTATTTTACCTATAAGAAAGTCCATTGAGTGGTTTTAATTAGCAAAACTGGAAGCATTGTGTGTTGTGAAAAATTGCGCTCTAATTCTGAAGTAATTTTAGAGTAGGGTATTCTGTGATGTACATGTTCTGTGTTGTGGCGAATTTGTATTTTTCAGTGTATCATCACTTTATTCTTTGATCATATCCAAGTCAACCTAGACCTGATAAAAGTTGGGGATATATGTACCTTATTTATAAGCACTTAATTCTGTCTCTTGAATGGAGAAATGAAGATAAATATATTCATTTTTTTGTCAACTGACTAAAATGTAAATTATTTTTAAATGTCTTTTGATTTCTCCTATGTATAAAGTCAACAGGGGAACCAAGGAAGGTACTTTTTATCAAGATGAGCTGTCGTTTCTCTGAGCACTCTATGGTTTGCTTACTTTCATTGGAAAGGTTGACAATTATCTAAATGTATAACAGGTATTATTTCGTGTCTTCATTGGATTATCTGCATTGGCCTTTCATTGTCAAATTTACATGTTTTATATTTTTTCTCTGAAGCCTTTATTTGATATATGTACCATATTGAAGATTTTTTCCCTATCTGCCAAGCACATGTCTGAAATTAGTAATTGCTGTTTTGTGTCAGTATAATCAAACTACCATATACTGCAATGTATAATGTGCTCCAATGTACAATGCACACCCACTTTTCTACTTACAATCTTTAATTTAAGACCTGTCTGAGACTGGATGAGAGATCTTCTCCAGAGCAAGATGCCATCTGCTCTGTGAGACCTGCAGCAGAAATAGCGGTGATCAGCCCTGACCTGTGTATTTGCCATTTTGCACAGTCCAATATATGTGTGGTGTGGTACTTAGACTGAAAACATCTGAAAATAGATAAAACTTATTGTATCTCACCAGTTTATTAGAGAAAGGTAATAAATAAATTAGTAACAAGAAAATAGTTATAATTAGGATAGAAACTAAAGAGAACAAAATAAAATTGTGAAAGACTCTCATGATGGCTGATAAGACTTGGGAGGGTTATTTTGGCTGTGGAGGTCTCTCCTGAGAAATAAGTTTTTCCAACCTCATATTAGGCTGCCAACCCAGGCTTTCAGTGCTGAGGAGCAAAGTCCCCACAACTTGTGGCTGTGAAAACTAGTGGTGATTGTGACTTAGTAAGATGTAAAAATAAATTTTTTATTCTGCAATGGGCACAATGTCCATCCAGATTTTTATCCAGACACAAAAAGCCATGTTTGATTATATAGGTATGACAGTGTTTGTTTTATGATAATGACAGCAACCTAGTGGTCTGTGGACCTTCCAGAAACTACCTCCCTCTGGGAACTGACTGGGTCCACTAACCTGGATATTCTGGCTGCTTGAGAAATGTGTGGGACTGGGATCTTCTGTCTCCAAGCATGATGTTTATAGAGAGACACACTTCAAAGTCTCAGGGACAGAGAGCAAGGCAGTGAACACGGCTGAGAAATGGTCCTGCCTGTGGATGGAGGTGGGCCAGGATAGGAAACCTGTTACAGAAAACACATTGCTGAAGTGGGGCAGCTTTGGGTTGCCCATTTCTGGTGGCAACCCACTTTTAGTATCTCTTATGTTGAGGACCTCTCCCAGTTTATTTTCTTGGAGAATATTGAAGATGACAGTCCTTGCAGGTCTGTTAGTATATTCACTCAGATGCTGCAGTAAGCAAAAGATATGGCTCATAGAAGGGCCTCAGTTCATGGTAGTAATGTTTTTACACCTATATTAAGACCTTTGCTTCTAGGCTGTCTTTACCTCCAGTTCTAATTTAATGGTGTTTGTTTTTACTTTAACCTATTGACTCCAGGTGACTGTTTTCCTTTAAAACTCTCTCTCTCTCTCTCTCTCTCTC
>PVJL010020981.1:0-11257 GCA_004026885.1 Lyroderma lyra
CATGCATGAAACCTATGTTATCCTTGCTAACAGATGTCACCCCAATAAGTCTAACAATAAAAATGAATTTTAAAACTTTAAAAAAAAAATACCTAAAACCATTTTGGGGATTCGGGTTACGTGCAATCTAAATAGCAAAAGACAGAAGCAGCAGACATATTCATCTGCAGGGGACTGGCGTTTACGGCTCATTCATGCAGTGGGGGATAGTGTGGTGGCCCCAACGAGGAAGCTCTGGGGCTTCCATACAAAGTGACCAAGAGAAGGAGTTCCCTGGTGGGGTAGTGGCTAGGCTTCAGCGTTCTCAACACTGTGGCCTGGGTTCGATTCCGAGCCAGGGAGCACCCCCCACCGTCCCGCCAAATAAAAAACCTTGATTGCAAAGTGACCAAGATAAGATGATTAAGAGGGAAGAAGCAAGCTGCAGAAAAAGGTGTGTACAGTATGCTACTGTATATGTGAAAGAAACAAGGAGGGAATAAGAATCCACATGTGGGAGCTGTGGCACAGGTACACAACGGAATAGTACTCAGCTATAAGAAAAGATGGGCCTGGAGATCATCATGCTAAGCGAAATAAGCCAGACAGAAGAAACCAAGAACCATGTGACTTCACTCATATGTGGAAAGCAACAAAGAAAAAACAAACAAACAAAACCTCATGGACACAGTGAATAGTGGTTATTTGGGGGCAAGGGAGAGGGGGTGGGAGAAGAGGGAGGTGGGGGAGTCAAACATACGGTGATGGAAAGAGAACTCACACCGGGTGGGTGGTGAGCACATAACACATAGATGACGTACTATAGAATTGCACACCTGGAACCTATGTAATTCCTGCTAACCAATGTCACCCAATAAGTCTAACAATAAAAAATATATTAAAAATATATATAGAGAAAAAGAATCCGTATTGGTATTTGCATAGAGATATTCCACAAGAACCCGTAAGAGTTTAAGGAATGCCAAGGCAACATGTCCCCAAGTTTTAAAACACCATCACCTTGGATGTCAAGGTCAAGTGCAGAACTAAATTGGCTGGCAAGCAGGCCAGAGCAGGATTAAAACATCGATGAAATCGGTCCTTCCTTTGCCTTTTCCACATGGAAATGATCGTGATCACAGTAGTCAGTCAGCTTTCCCCCCATTCTTTCTCCCACATGCTGGGAAAACCTCTTTCACAGCCTGGACGCATTAAAAGCTAATGACTCCTTCAGAAGGTTCTAGCAAGAACCGTGAGGGGCGGAGACGCAGGGCTCCAGGAGGGCTGGATGTCAACATTACCCCACCCCCCCACCCCCCCACACACCCGTGCATTGGTGATTGAAACGGCTCTTTCCTGGGAGGCAAGGGGCAGAGGAGCTGTCACCAGGTTCGCCCGAAGCCGCTCAAACCTGAAGTCAAAACACCTGGGAGGAAGGTTAACTCAAAGGTCTGGTTGTCTCCACATACCTGGGTCCATTCACTCAACAACTATTTCCTGAGCCCCCACCCTGTGTCAGGCCATGGTGGGGACCACAGGGGTGCAAGGAAGGCGACTGGGGGCACAAAGTGTGAGGAACCTCCTTGGTCACATCCTGGACCCCACACCATGCTGGGTGCGGAGGGTGTAGCAGTGAGCAAAACTAAATGGAAAAACCCCACAAAAAACAGAAAAGCTGGACAAATGGTCAAGTCTTCCCATTTTAGGGCTGGGTCTGTGGAGCTCGTTTTCAGTTAGAAAGAGAAGGTTTTGCCTGTCCTTCACCTTGGAGTCACCGGACGGCCTCGCCTGCAGCCGCGCGGCGAGGACCGGCTTGGGCCGCCCAGCTCCTGCCTCCCGGAGGCTTACCGGCGCCTGGGGCCACGGCGCACTGACCCACCTAACCTACGTGGTGCCTGTGAGGCGGGACCCTGGACTGGCACCATCCTTCCATACTGAGGTCCAAGTTAGTCTGTAACCGGGGAGAGGTCACCCACAAAGACTGGCCAAGACGAGCTTCAGTGTGGGCCCCAATGACCCCCGAGGGGGCCCTTCACCCCTCCACACTGTTGCTTAGGAGTGGCTGCAGATAGTTGACTCACTCACTTCTTTGCAGCTGGGCCGGTCCGGACACTGCCGTGAAACGCAGGCGGGGACTGTTCCTTCTCCCCGGGAAGCGCCAGCCCTGGGGAGAAGGTGGCTCCCGGGGTGCCGTCACTGCCCACCATCCTGCCTTCTGGCTCAGCTGCCAAGATAGGTTCTAGCTTAGCTTCTAGTCCCTTCTAGGATCCCAACCCACTCTGTCCCAATCTGTCACCTCATCCCTTAGCATCTTCATCAGATCACTTAGTCACCATGTCAACAACATTAACAGCCAACTGCCCTGAGGTTTCCCACCCGTCTTCATTCAAACAACAAACGGATCACTTGACTACCGATTGTATGCCAAGCCCTGGGGTTAGCACGGGGACAGAACTATAGGCCAAAGCAGAGCGGTACCGTCTCCACGGGCCTGTGGTCTCGTGGAGGGAGAGGGACATCAATCACAGAGTCACTCTCAAATACGTAGAGGGGTCCCATTATGCTCTGGGGTAACTGGTACGAAGAAGAGGGTCAGGGTGCTACTGGGAGAGTTGGGCTTAGTCCAAGGGGACCTTCGAGCTGAAACCAGTGGGACTGTCACGTCACCCTAAATCCTTCTGGATTGTTTAGTTACTGGCTTCATCCACAGGGGGACCTGTTAACGTATTGCTTGGGTATCTTAAATTGAAATTAAATATTAAGGCAGAGCACACGTGCAGGCAGGACAGCCAGCCTCGTACATGACGCGGCAGCCCAAGTCCTTCCTCCCCGCAGATGGAATAATGACCTCCGGGACCTGCCAGCTCCCCTCGGAGAGCTGCACCCGTCGGGATTACCCACACGCGTGTGAAATCACGGGCTAAGACTCGTCCTGGGGGCGCGGTGCGTGACAGCCCACGATCACCTACACGCCCACGCCTTGGGCCGGTTAAAGATGAAGGCACATTTACCCTGGAGCACGATGTAGCCACAGCAAAGACCGACGAGCTCCACAGCTACTGGACGAGCAAGGGCCAGAATCCTGGGGCCGGCGAGGAGGACGGCAGGCCAGCCTGCGCCTTCGGGCCCGCCGTGTGAAAACGGGGCCGCGGAGCATCCGGCCATGTTTGCCTGTGCACGCGCCCCCTAGCGCCACTTACGTCCGACGTCACGCGAAGTCAACTCGCGCGTGGGACACGCTCCTCCGTTAGTTTTGCCTGGGGATTTGCGAACCCCCTGGAGGCACCTAGTCAAACCGCGGCCGCAGCAGGAACAACGGAACGAACAGAAGCCCCGCGGGTTCGCGTCTCTGCTCCGAGGATCCTCGCGCGTGGTTCCCCGCGAGAGGGGGCTGCTTTCCATGCAGGGAAGGGGCCATCCTCGACCACAGCCCCCAGGGCGCCCTGCACGGCCAGCTCGTCCTGGGCTGCTCTTATTTTATGGGGCTCAGCCTCTTCTCTTTTTCTTTTTTCTTTAGTGGCTCCCTGGCTGGGAATCGAACCCAGGCCGCAGCGTGGAGAGCCCCGAAGCCTTAGCCACTGCACCAGCAGGGAGCTCCCCTCAGCCTCTTTTCTTAAAGGTCCCGCCCGTTTTCCTTAACGAGAGTACCCGAACTAAAAGTTTCTGTAATTTTGCTTATAAACCATCGTCCCCACCACCACCCAGAAATGTCCCATGGAAAACAATAATAACGTTTTTATTCTAAAATAAAAATGATAAACAGAAATGGCTGGTTTCATCCCCCTCCCCCACCCCACGCCAGAAATAAGTGAAATAAAAATGAAAGCACAGAGGAGTGCGGACCAGGGAAGTCTCCAAAATCAGAACATTTCACGTTGTCCCCGGGGCTGGGGGCAGCAGCTGGGCCCCGGTGGCCCACCGCCCCACCCCGAGGAAAATGCATTTTTGAAAAAGTTGGTTCAGGCTTATTACCAAAAAACTCTCGACATTTACATAACAGAGAAGCCAGAAATACCTTGTTGTTTACTAGCAATTTCCTTATCTTTCACTGAGATCTGCATTATGTTGGAGAAAAGAAGGAAAACCAGACAGAAAATAATGCTTGCCTAGGTAACTGCCATCAGCTAAGGAAGGCTTCTCGGGAGGTGCACAGGTCAGGGAGTCCAGCTTCATAGGGGGGCTCCCCCGGACAAAAGACTTTTGTGAGGGGGTCAGTCCGAGCCCACCATAACTTAGCATACAATGGGGCAGCTTAATAAAAGGAGTTTCCAAGGACCAAGATGGTGATGGAGGAGCCCCCGAGGAGGAGGAGGAGGAGGAGGAGAGAGAGAGAGAGAGAGAGAACTAACTTCTGGAACGTTCCAAACTACCTTCTCAGGGAGCATTCACGAATGCAGGAAAAGCTTCTTATCAGCCTGAGTCCCACCCAGTTTTCAAAACAAGAAGCTCCCGCCATTTTCTTGTTTATCTGTTATTGGGTCAAGGGAGGTCTATTGGCGTTGCTCCAGGAGATTTGTAAATTCATATAAATACTTTGCCAATGACTGCGTCAACAGATGTTCCCATGACAGTCTGTTTATGTTAAATGACCAGGTATAATACACAACCCTTTACATTTTGTTACCTATATGCTACGGTATATACCCTGCAGGGTCCCACACATGAGCTGGTTGTATGTTTTACTACAAAATCATAAGCATGCACGGTGATGATTTTGTAACAGAAGTTTTGCAATGTTCAGAACTGTGCGATTATTGACTTGTGAAGAATAGACTCTTGGGATTGAAAGACTCCTCCAAAGTAAGTTCAGGTCAGTGCCCAGTGAGCAGGATACATTTTGTAGCCGTTTAGGAATTCCGTATTTCTCTCTGGCGCTTGCAGCACTCACAGATCCTCGAACAACATCCCTGAACGTTCAGGCAAAGGAACCCTCCGCGTTCTCACGGAGGGGACGCTGCCTGCTGTCTAATTCCATTTGCTAATTTGCTAGTTGTCACCTTCAAGCACCTTTCTGAGTTCTCCCTGTCACCTGTGGCCTGAGGAGATGGGGGTGAGGCTCAGTGGGGTGGGGGCCGTGTCTGGGTGTGGCAATTAATCTTCAAATATTTCTTCAGAATCCTCCATGGTATGCGAACACACCCGCGTGCAAGCATGCAAATACTCCACGTGATAAAAAGAAATTATAAAACAAAATCCCTTTAGGAGATTGTAAACGAACCTTGTAGATTAGGTTTGAAGGCTGTGTAAGACAAGATTCCTGACCCTGAGGCATTATAAGAAAAATGCAAATATAAATTACTCTCTCTCTCTTCCCCCCATTGATCAAAATAGCAGACACCCGGGTTTGACAGCACTGTTTCGCAGGGTGTGGGGCAACAAGGTCTCCCTTTCCTGGCCTTAGCAGGTGGGAGTTAAATTGGTTCAACCTCCTTGGGGGGTCGGGGGGCATTTGGCAATATTTACTAAAGTACAAGACACATACATGCTTTGTCCTAACCATCATTCTGCTGGAATTTATCAGACAGACTCACTAGTGAACACGTGACAAATGATGTATGTACAAGGAAATACACTGCAACGTCACACATAAAAGCTAAATAATGGAAACAACCAAAACGTCCATTAGTGAAAACTGTCAACGTAAGTTCTGTAACGTGCGTTGCGTTTCCGCAGCTGGAGGCAGCTGTGCTCGCACTGATGTGGAATATTCCACGTGAGGAAGAGGCAAAATGAGCAAGCGAACTGCCCCACTGTGTGCTGGACGCCAGCCAGGCCACAGCAAGTGCCAGCAGCAGACCATTTTTGATAGGATTCAGTATAAACGATTTTCACTTAAGACTTCATTTGGAGTTACTTGTAGATTCACGAGCGGTTGTGAGAGTAGCACAGAGGCTGTGAATCCCTTACCTCCTTCCGCTGGTGGTGACATCGTAGCAAACAGAGCAGTGTCACAGCCAGGTGTGGGCATTGAAACAGTGAAGCTACAACATTTCCATCACCACAAGGGATCTCTAATGTCGCCCTCTCATATCTAACCCCCTTTCTCACTCACAACTCTGTCCCTTAACCCTTGGCAACCCCTAAACTGGTCTCCACTTCATACATTTTGTCATTTCAAGGATGCTCCATTACTGGACTCACATGGGAAGGAACCTTCTGGGATTGGCTTTGCTCCTGCATGTAGTCTCTGGAGGCCCGTCCAGGTTGCTGAGTGGATCGACAGCTCGTTCCTGTTCTTTTGGCTGAGTCGTACCTGTGCTCTGTTGGGACCCCAGTGTACCGAGCCACCCATGTGTTTCCAGTTTGGGCCTGTGGCGAACAGAGCTGCTGTAAACATTCATGAACAGGTTTTCGGGCGACCGCCTGACACGTTTTCAGTTCTCGGGGATGAACGGCCCGGCGTGCAGGTAGTCGCGGGGTTAGACGGGAGGTGCGCGCGCGGCTTTTCGGGTACCTGCCAAGCTTGTTTTCCGGGGTGCCTGCAGCACGTGACACTCCTGCCGACCTTACACTGGCTCTTGGTGCTGTCACTGCCTCGTTGTGGGGCGTGGAGGTATTCCGATAGGCGCGATATTTCCCTGTGACCTAATGTTGCATTTCCCTGGGAGGCGGCGACAGTGCACACGTCGTGCCTTCTGCCTGTTTTCTAATTGGGATATTTATTTTGCTGTTGAGTTTGTTTTTTTGTTTGTTTGTTTGTTTGTTTTGTTTTGTTTGGGGGGGGGGGGTAGTTCCCTGGCTGGGAATCGAACCCAGGCCGTGGCGTTCAGAGTGCCGAAGCCTCAGCCACTCCACCACCGGGGAACCCCCTGCTGTTGAGTTTTGAGAGTTCTGTGTGTATCCCACTACCACAGGGATTCTTCATGTTGCTACTGCTCGTTTGTTGGGTATGTGATTTGCAGGTATTTCTACTGGCTGTGGCTTATCTCTTCATCATTTTACCGGGGTCTTTCACAGAGCAAAACCCTTCACTTTTAAGGACAGCCAGTTTGACTTTTTCCTTTTATGGACTTTTGGTGTCGAGCTGAGAACTCTTCGTCCAGCCCGAGGTCCCAAAGATTTTCTCCATTTGTCTCTGAAAGTCTTACCATTTACATGAGGGCTGTCAGGAAGTATCCAGCCATGTGAGATGACAATGTTGTATTGACAATGGCTGGATTTTTTCCAGACAGCCCTCGCATTACTGCCCACACACGCTCTCCAAAGCATCCAAAGATAACGGCAGAGCTGGCAACAGGGGATATAGCGGCGACCAGGTTTGGCCATGTCTCATCACTGGTCAAGAAAGATATCGTGTCCACGACATCCCAGAGGGTGACAGGACACACGTGATGTTGAGAAGAAACGATTTCTGAAGGTGTCCAGGCCTCAATTTTTCTTCCTCCTTGACCTTGTACTTTGCAGTTACTACAGACCATTCCCCCAAAAGCCAATGAGTTCCCTTTAGGAAAATAACTGACTTCCTCTCCATGTTATTAACAAGTAACAGAGCTTGGAATTTCAGAGGACAAAGGTACTTTCGACTCATCATCTCGATAACTGTGGTAGGAACCGAATAATAATCATGATGTAATTAATAATAATAATAACCTACCTTTCTCCAACATGTCCCAGTGATCTCACCAAGCACCTTACATCCATTGAGTGCTCAAAGAACCCCAAATGCTATGAGTATAATTCCCCCTTTATAGCTTAAGGCCACAAAGACCCTGAGCAGTGAAGTCACAGACCTGTGATGGAAAGGAATGGAATTCTGGATCCTAGAGCCCTCGAGGAGGAGTCCTTAAACCTTTTCAAGCATCAGAGATACCTTTGAAAATCAGCTCCAAAGGACTTTCACAAAATTAATATTTGCGCTCAGGTAACTAGCTATCCATATGGAAACGAATGGAACTTTCTGTCATACCACCCACAGAAATTAACGCAAAAATGGATCCGTGACCTAATCATAAGGGCTAAAACTGTAACAACCTTAGGAGAAAGCATTGGGGTACATCTTCCTGGCCCTGGATTTAGCAGTGGGTTCTCACATGTGACACAGAAAGTAAGAGCAATGAAAGAAACAAAGCATGAGCAAGCAAAGAAAAACCAGACACATCGGCCTTCATCAGAATTAACCACGTTGGGGCATCAAAGGACATCGAGAAAGGGAAAGACACCACACAGAATGAGAGAGAATATTTGCAAATCATACATCTGCTGCAGGTTCTGGTGTCCAAAACATAAAGAACTCTTACAATTCAACAACAAAAAGATAAATAACCCAATCAAAATATAGGCAAAGGACTTAACAGACATTTTCCCAAAGAATGAACACACACACACACACACACACGCACATGCACACGTGCGCACACTCACGCACACACACGTGCACACATGCACGCACATGCACGTGCACACATGCACGCGCGCACACATGCGCGCACACATGCGCACACACAGACACGCACGCACACGCACACACGCACATACGCACGCATGCACACACACACACAGACACACACGGATGCGCGTGCACACACACACATGCACATGCGCACACATGCACACGCACGCACACACGCACGCACGTGCACATGCGCACACGCACACGGCCAGCAAGCACACGTAAAGATGGTCCACCTCATTAGCCACTAGGGAAACGGAAATCAAAGCACAGTGAGATACCACCTCACACTCAGCCGCTATGCAACAACGCAACAAAAATGCAAACTAGGAAGTGTGGGTGAGGACGTGGGGAACTGGAGCCCTGATGCACTGCCGGTGGGAATGTAAAAAGGTTCCGCTGCTGTGAAAATCAGCTGGATGATTCCTCGGAAGGCTGAACAGAGAAT
This sequence comes from Lyroderma lyra, assembly GCA_004026885.1. Taxonomy (NCBI): domain Eukaryota; kingdom Metazoa; phylum Chordata; class Mammalia; order Chiroptera; family Megadermatidae; genus Lyroderma; species Lyroderma lyra. The sequence continues at coordinate 8,817 of PVJL010020981.1, forward strand.
TATGAGATGCAGCAATCCCACTTCTAGGTACATACTGGAATTGAGAACAGGCTCTGAAATGCATGCGCGCACACATGTGCATGGAAGCCCCATTCGCAGCAGCCCGAAGCTGTAAATAACCCACAGGCTCATCAACCAAGGCACACCCGTGTGGTTCGCGCCCCTGACGGGAGATGTGCAGACTGGGCAGGTCCACAGAGACAGAAAGGGGGTCGGTGGATTGGGGGAGGGGGAGTTCAGCAAACCTGTAATGGGTGGGGGGTTTTCTGTTCAAGGGACGAGAATGTTTTAGTGCTCGACAGAGCGGGTGGCGGCACACGGATGCGAATGTCATGGACTGTTCGCTTTGAAAAGGTGAATGTCATGTTGTCTGGATTTCACGTCAATTTTACAAGTTGGCATTGAATCCCAGGGGCTTGGAGATTCGTTGCCCCTCACCACGGGTTCTACCGTAGAGAGTGGGACAGGGGAGAGGATCACGGGCCTGTCCCCCTCAGGGAAGATATTAATGTTCACTGGACGCTAATCCCTCAGGTCACTTGGGTTCTGGCACCAAAGAGCACTGGGCTTAGAGCCTGAAGAACCAGTTATTTCCCAACATTTGACCTTGACGAGACTCTCAGACTCCTGGGCTTTGAACTCTGTTTCCTGGAGGCAGCCCCAATCCTGGGGACAGCTGCGGGGACTGGGGAAGGACCGGACGTGTGCACTCTGGCCCGATCCCCCTTTCTTTCACATTCCACCGGCTATCGGGGTACACGCATGGGGAAGTCAGCCTGGGGCTCTCTGCGGCACTAACGCACTGGCCAGCTCTGTCCGTGGCGCCCAGGACCTGGCCCTGACCGGGAAGCCATCGAATCGGCCTTTGGCAGCAAACAAGACAAAAGGCTGTCCGGCTCGGGAGCCGTCCACCCGCTGTGGCCTGAGCAGATGCAGCTGTGACAGCTGGGTCAGAAGGCCACCCCCACCAGGCTCCCTGTCCTCACCGGGGCTCTGCCAGGATGGAGGGAGCCCGGCCCTCGATGACAGTAAGACATCTGACAAGAAACTGTTTGGATGTGACAGGAACGCACTGGGACCGAGTGGTGTAAAAGGGAGCAAAATTATTTCGGATAAACCACGAAGGAACTTTATTACCCGGTGACATTATAAATCAACTTCTCCGTAAATGCAATAAAACAATTGTTTAGTCTGCATGATTCATACACAGACCTTACATTCTGGGTTTTGATCTTATTGCCCCAATAAACTGTCTAGACGGCAATTACCCAACTGCTCTGTCCCCTCAGATGTTCCCAGAGCCACCGTGCAGCGGGACTGCCGCTCGGAAGCGGGGGGCTCCTTCCTGGCTCCGCCTCATGACCTGCTTGTGGGGAGCGGGGCGGGCGGCACCCGGTCGGGCTGCGGGGAGCGGGGGCGGGCGGCACCCCGTCGGGCTGCGGGGAGCGGGGGCGGGCGGCACCCCGTCGGGCTGCGGGGAGCGGGGGCGGGCGGCACCCCGTCGGGCTGCGGGGAGCGGGGCGGCCGGCACCCCGTCGGGCTGCGGGGAGCGGGGGCGGGCGGCACCCCGTCGGGCTGCGGGGAGCGGGGGCGGGCGGCACCCCGTCGGGCTGCGGGGAGCGGGGCGGGCGGCAGGGTCCGACGCTGCCCCCTGCGCGTGCCCCCTGGCCAGGGCTCCGGCCCGCGATGCTGGTTGGCGAGTGGCAGCCCCGCTCCGGGTTCAGGCTCTCCTGGGGCTCAGCGGGTCCGAGCCCCCCAGACCGGCGTTGCCAGAGGAGCTTCTGCAAAGCTGGCGGCGTGCGAAGCCCAAGCTGGAGCCCGCGGAGCCTTCGGGGCGACGGAAGGAGAAAGGCCGCCCCAGGGCAGGGCCCCGCCGCCGTGGGGGGGGGGGGCGCCTTCGCCTCGGTCCTGCCAGGGCGCCGCTGCGGACGCCCAGACCCGACACACAGAGAGGCCCCGTGGCCCAGGCCCTGGAGAAGCGCTGGGATCAGAACGAGTTCGGTTCGGCTCAGCGGCCTTCCCTCTCCCCAGGTCACCCCCCAAGGCGCGGAGGGGCCCCGACCCAGAGGCCCGTGAGCGCAGGGCTGTCGTTGGTGGGTCACTCTGTGGCACGCACGTGCCTTCCAGCAGCTGACGCAGGAGCCACCGAGTGCGCCCGGACAGGGGTGACGGCCGCTGCTTCAGGGTGAGAAGGGAACACGGGGAGCCAACGACACGTCCGTCGGGGGGATCTGCCCAAACCATGGAAACACTCTGCCGTGGCCAAAGGGAAAGGGACAGGCCTAGACACCAAGCGCGGAGGCCATATGGCCACGAGACCAAAAAAACACGGAAAACACAAAGCGACCCTCCGTGTCCCTTGCAGACGCGTAGGAGTCCGTAGGGCCAAGGCCTGGAAACCTGCACCCCAAACCGACTGAGGCTTCCACGGGGGCGGGGGG
>PVJL010020982.1:0-11201 GCA_004026885.1 Lyroderma lyra
TACTTCCTAACTCATTCTATGAGGCCAACATTACTCTAATACCAAAGCCTGGCAAAGACAACACAAAAAAAGAAAACTATAGACCAATATCTCTGATGAACACAGATGCAAAAATCCTGAACAAAATATTAGCAAACAGAATACAACAATGCATCAAAAAGATCATACATCATGATCAAGTGGGATTCATCCCGGGAGCGCAAGGATGGTTCAACACACGAAAATCAATCAATGTGATACACCACATAAACCAAATCAAAGATAAAGACCATATGGTCATTTCAATTGATGCAGAAAAAGCTTTCGACAAGGTACAACATCCATTTATGATCAAAACACTAAATATAATAGGTATAGAAGGAAAGTATCTCAACATAATAAAGGCCATATATGAGAGACCCTCGGCTAGCATCATACTGAATGGGGAAAAGCTGAAACCTATTCGCCTAAAATTAGGAACAAGACAGGGATGCCCCCCTGTACCCACTGTTATTTAATATAGTACTGGAAGTTCTAGCCACGGCAATCAGGCAAGAGAAAGGAATCAAAGGTATCCAAATTGGGAAAGAAGAGGTCAAATTGTGACTATTTGCGGATGACATGATACTTTATATAAAATATTCCAAAGATTCCACCAGGAAACTATTAGAAACAATTAATGAATATAGTAAAGATGCAGGATACAAATTCAAGGTACAAAAATCAAAAGCATTCCTTTATACAAACAACGAATCCACAGCAAAAGAAATGAGGGAGTCAATTCCTTTTGCTATCACAACAAAAAGAATGAAATACCTGGGAATTAACTTAACAAAGAACGTTAGAGACTTATACACAGAGAACTATAAAACAATTTTGAAAGAAATTGAAACAGACTTTAAGAGGTTGAAAAATATTCCCTGTTCATGTATAGGAATACTTAACATTGTTAAAATGGCCATTCTGCCCAAAGCAATGTACAGATTTAATGCAATACCCATCAAAATCCCACAATCATACTTTCGTGAAATAGATAAAAGAATTATTAGATTTATATAGAACCATAAAAGACCTTGAATTGTCAAAGCAATACTACATAAAAAGAACAAGGCTGGTGGTATTACACTTCCTGACTTCTATTTATATTACAAAGCATCAATAGTCAAAACAGATTAGTACTGACAGAAGAACAGAAACAGAGACCAATGGAATAGAACTGAAAACCCAGAAATCAACCCACAAACATATGGACAAATAATTTTCGATAAAGGAGCAAAAAACATACAATGGGGAAAAGACAGCCTCTTTAGTAGGTGGTGCTTGCAAAACTGGAAAAACATATGCAATAGAATGAACCTGAGATGTGAACCCTCTCCATATACAAAAATTAATGCAAAATAGAGTTAAGACCTTCATATAAGACCTGCAACAATAAACTGTTTAGAAGAAGACATTGGTACTAAACTCAGGGACCTAGGACTCAAGGAAGACTTCATGAACCTGTCCTCAAAGGCAAAGGAAGTAAAAGCAGAAATAAATGAATGGGACTATATCAAACTAAAAAGCTTCTGCACAGCAAAAGAAACCATCAACAAGGCAAAGAGACAGCCAACTGAGTGGGAGAAAATATTTGCCAATAACGCATCAGATAAGGGTCTAATATCTAAAATATATAAACAACTAATAAGATTTAACAACAAAAAAAACAAACAACCCAATTAAAAATTGGGCAGAAGAACTAAACAGACAATTCTCCCACGAAGAAATACAAATGGCCAGCAGACATATGAAAAAATGCTCATCCTCATTAGCTATCAGGGAAATGCAAATCAAAACCACAATGAGATACCACCTCACACCTGTGAGAATGTCTATTATCAACAAGACAAGGAATAACAAGTGCTGGAGAGGATGTGGAGAAAAAGGAACTCTGGTACACTGCTGGTGGGAATGCAAACTGGTACAACCACTGTGGAAGGCAGTGTGGAGGGTCCTCAGAAAATTGGGAATGGAGCTACCATTGGACCCAGCAATCCCCCATCTGGGGATCTACCCAAAGAACTTGTAAACCTTTGTCCGCAAAGACTTATGTACCCAAATGTTCATTGCAGCGCTGTTCACAGTGGCCAAAGCATGGAAACAACCAAAGTGCCCTGCGACAGATGACTGGATAAAGAAGCTGTGGTACATATACACAATGGAATATTACTCAGCTGTAAGAAAAGATGAAATATTGCCATTTGCGACAAGATTGATGTAACTGGAGATCATCATGCTAAGTGAAATAAGCCAGACAGAAAAAACAAAGAACTGCATGATTTCACTCATATACGGAATATAAAATTGAAAGCAAAGAAAAAAAGAAATGAACAAACAAATAACCCATGGTCACAATAAATAGCTTAATGTTTATTTGGGGATGAGTGGGTTAGGGAGGGGAGAAAGGGGAGGGGGTGGGAGAGGAGGTGGGGAAGCTAAATATAGGTGATGGAAAGAGAAGTCACATTAGTTGGTGAAATTATTATGCAACAAGTTGACAATGCACTGTAGAACTGTAAGCCTGAAACCTATGTAATCCTTGCTAACAGATGTCACCCCAATAAGTCTAACAATAAAAATGAATTAAAAAAAATAAAAATAATTTTCACCTACAAAAAAAATGAAAAATAAAATTAAACAAATACCATTAATACCTCCAATTCTACTATTGGTAGTAAAAGTGTACTATTGCTACTATTACACATATGTATGTGTATATATATTAAAAACTCAAGTAACACTACAAAAAAAAGACAGAGAAAGGCAAGTACTGTATAATCTCATATGCATATGAGGAATCTAAAACATCATAGAATAAGAGATGTATTTGTCTTTACCTCATGTGGAAGTTGAGCAGTGGGAAAATTAAATGATGTTTATCAAAATGTACGACGTTTCAGTTACAGTATAGGTAAGTAATTAGGATGTAATGGACAACATAATGACTGTAGTTAACACTGATGTGTGGTAAATTTGAATATTATAAATAGAGCAGATGCTAAAAGTACTCAACACAAGAATAAAACACACATTTTTTCTTTTCTTTTTTATCAATATAAGATGATAGATATTAACTTATGTTGCAATCATTTCACAAGCAATAAAGTCATAGTTTTATTTATCATTATTGTTACTTTTGTGGGTGAAAATGAAATAAATTATAGTAAGAGGTCACCTATGAAATACATGTAGCAATTTTAAGAAGCACAGTCTGCCCTGAGAATTTTGTAGATTCCACATTAATATGCATAATACACCTCTACACATTTTAAAGGAAATCTTATGCATTTGGAATTTATCTGTTACTGCTTTCTGTGAATGAATTTTTATTTCTCAAATTGTGTGAGTTTGTGTGAGAAACAAAGTGTGTGTGTACTTGGTACGTAATATAAGAACAGCATAAAAGCTGACTGCTATTTCTGGAAGCAGACACCCTTGTTCTAAGACACATTTCCTTGAGTATTGAAGAGTTAAATGTGAAATTTTATTTAAAGCTGTCCAGAAGTCATCAGTTCCTTTCTATAATAGCTTTGGTAAAAACACACACACTCTCCAATCATCATGATCATGAATGTTACTAGTTAAACATCAGGTAGGTCCCAGGAAGTCAGGCGGTCCTCATGGGCTGATCCTAAGATTGCAGCATGCTCCCAACAGCATATCAAACTTGAAAACTGAGGATGCAGAAGAAAATAGAAAAAGAGTTTGGTGATGCCCATCCAGGCCTTCCCTGTTACATATCTCTTTTTTGCGCTAGAATTACTTCTCTTAGCTCACAGGGACCCCTTTTTAAGGTAGGGGAAACTTCTATTTGGAGAACTGAGCTGACAGCTTCTCCTGGGAACCCATGTAGACCCAGAAATGACAAGGTGGAGTTCGCAATCCCTGAGCTTGATCAGTCCTATCAGTGGAGTAAACCCTGGCTGCTCTGCAGGAATCAGAAAGAAAGAGGATCTGTGGAAGGTCAGAAACTAGTGTGGAAATCTTTGTCCAGTTGTGAGATACATGCAGAGCTGTGCACAGAGACAAATTAATCACCACAAATCTGCAGTGTTTAAAATTATCAGTGAACAGTTAATAAGACATGAAAAAAATCACACACACTTAAAATCTACTGTTACTGGAAATAGTTTTTGCATCTCAGACTTTTTTGAAAAATTTTGTAAAGAAATATTAAGATCTTGTTTCTTTAAATATGTCATGCTCATACAAATGGTACAGCAACACTCAGAAATACATATAATTATACATACACCAATGTATGTATAATTATACATACACCAATTATACATACAGCACAAACATTAGTACACTCACAGACAGAAAAAAGGATGTACTAGTTAAAGCACACACAAGCTACATCAGCAAATTAAGCTAAAAATTTACCCACAACAAAATGCACACACACACACACACACACACACACACACACACACACACATGCATATAGTAACAGAAATACTCACACATATAAAGTAACAAAAGCACACACACATACAATTGTAGGAAGGGAGGTCTATTAGAAGATGTTTCCTGTGTAAAGGAAGAAAATACCAGGCTAATTTAAAAATGAGCTCTCTTTCCATACTTATTTCCCTGATTAGCCCCTGTGATCTGCAGTGCTGAATGTTTTCTGCAGCCCAGCACCACTTTTGCACTCTAAAGTGAAAGTTCATTGTTTGGGCTGGTACAGCCTCCCTCTATGTGTATGTTATAATAACACATCTTGTCCTTGGTTGTCACCAAGTTGACCAGCAGAAATAACTGATTTTGTGATGACTCTGAAGTCAAGATTGTGCTGGGCAAGAAAAGTTTAAAGTGTGCATTACCTCTGGCTCTTGTTCACCCCATTTCTTGCAGGTTCTTTCCTGGGAATATTTTCAACCCTGAGCTTGACTCAAGAAGCACAACTTTAACTGGACACCTGAGGACAATTTGGCCACTGTAATCATGTGTACCTTCACTTTTCAGCTTATTACACCAATTATCAGAGACACTCACAGAAGTGAGTTCCTATTAGATAGAGTAAAATCCCTGAAGATGTTTTATTCATGACACACTCCTTTCTAAGGCTGACATTCAGCCCACTGAGATGAGTAACGCAGGTTTTTCTATTGTGGATGGGGTTTTCCATGGTGTCTGGATTTCATTTACATGTGAGGTTCTTGTTTTGTTAGCTGCTGGGGACTCACAACAAAAACTCAAATCACACATGCAAAGAAATTAACAGTGCTCACACATAAAAACTGTCTCTCATATTTGAAAACAAATACTGTCACACACATAACTTCCAGTACCACAGGAAGTGTACACTGTCTTCTGGTTTCTGAGGTGCAGTTGAGGAACTGATTTACAGGAATTTGCATGGACTTTAACAATTACCGTCAGGAATAGATAGATTCTTATTGCTTGGGCATTTAAATGTCTCTCACATGACAAGACTGTGTAGATCTTACAAGTAAAAAGATTTTACATGGGGAGATTATCCTGAATTATCTGAGTTCAACCTAACTGTAATCACAAGTGTCCTTATTAGATAAAAACAGAAGGAGATTAGACTAAAAATATATTTTGATAGTTAAGACAATGTAGGGATGTGTTTGAACATCATACCATGTAAATTAGGAACTACAAAATAAGGTGTCAACATGTTGTAAGGCATAAAGAGAGCCCAGGAGTTAAAGATATTGAGAGGGTCTCACTTGACCCTTGTTGAGGCCAGGGGTACCTGATTAAGGGAAGGGCCTATAGTGAAAAGAACATGGGCATGTAATGGGCAGAGAGCCTGAGTTCAACACACAGGGGACAAAACTGCTTTGGAATCTCTTATTTTGGAAAATGTTTTTCAATGACAGGGAAGACATGAGCCCTCAGTATGGTCTTCCTGTTGAGGAATTAAAAAAGATCCCCATGAATTCAGTGAATTGTGGTTCTAGTTACTGTGATATGTCAATGGCAAATAAACAAGTTCACTTAGTAATTTTTAGTTTGCAGTGGGAATATGAGAAATTAGAGTCACAAAAGTCTAATCAATTATTGTCCAAGGATGAACCTGAGAGCTTTGAGAAAAATTGCCATTTTACATCAGAAAGCCCCCTTTTTACTTTTATTTTTTTATTGTTAAAGTTATTGGGGTGCTATTTGTTAGCAAAGATTACATAGTTCCAGGTGTACAATTCTACAGTGCATTGTCAACTTGTTGTATAAGTTCACCACCTAGTGTAAGTTCTCTTTCCATCATCATATATTTAACTACCCCTGCCTTCTCTTTTTAACAAATGTCTGCAAAAGACACTGGTGTTATTGACTCTTCTTACTGTGTCCTGAGTGCCCCATGGTGTCGTAAACTATCCATGACGTTCTGAGTTGCCCCTTCAGCCCAAGCCTCCTGTCTCCTGCTTGGAGGTTTCTTTTGGGGCCTACACTAACTTTCTATCACTTCATCTGTGACACAAACATATATGGCCCTGTCCTCTAATTTCAGGTTGCTCATCTTAAGATAAGTTGTATTTTTAGTCGTGTCCTTGAAATTGTGAAATTATTTTGAAATGATAGGGCATAGCATTGATTATTCCAAATTGGTATACTCACTTCTGTCACCAAGTTCAGCCTCTCTGCTATAACCTGGTGGACATACTGCATGTTGTAATCAGTAAAGATGAATTGACAGGCTGTTTAGAAGCAGCTCACAGACTCCCAGGGCTGTCTCATATATTTTCCAAATCCACCAGCTGAACTTCACACAGAACACCTTCAAACTTAGTTTAATGTTTATTTGGGGATGAGTGGGTTAGGGAGGGGAGAAAGGGGAGGAGGGGGGGAAGCTAAATATAAGGTGATGGAAAGAGAAGTCACATTAGGTGGTGAACTTATTATACATCAAGTTGAGAATGCACTGTAGAATTGTATGCCTGAAACCTATGTAATCCTTGCTAACAGATGTCACCCCAATAAGTCTAACAATAAAAATGAATTAAAAAAAATAAAAGAGATGGAGAACAGCTTTCTGTGTAGCAGTTCTTACTGAGTCTGACGCAAAGGGATGTGCATCTACAGTGATGAGAAAGAGAACCCAGATAAGCACATACTCCATGGCAAGAAAACAGAAAAAGGTCATATATGGGAGAGTTCCTCATCAGAATCTGTAGGGGAAATAGGGAAACTACTTTTCATGAACAAAGTACATACTAAATTTGCATGTCCTTACCTCTGTGAACATGTATTAGTGGCCCAGCTGGATCCTTTCCTAATGATTTGGACTCCAAAGAAAGCATGTAGGTATAATTCCTAGCACTGGACTCAGGGTCACTCTGCCCTCACCACTTTTTTACCTAACACAGGACCTTCATGGCATGAATGATTACATTACATTAAATCAAAACAGGCATTAAATATAAATACCTATTAAGAAAACAAACATGTGATAGCAGTGTGTCCTCACAAACACTTTAAATCAACTTCATCTTCATAAAAATCAGTGTCTGGAATAGAATGAAAGAAAATGCAGGTTTGCACATAGTCTGGGCTATATAGGACATAGTTTTAGATGTCCTAAGCTCAGGTTGTCACCATATCCCACACATCCAGGGTCAGGATAACTTCAGGTGCCTCCCTGTAGTCCTCCTTTTGCAGTGTGGAAAGTGGGTGGACATTCAGTATGTTTGAATATAGATCTGGTGTGTTCTGGTGACAAAGAAGTAATCTGCTTAATATGTCACTGTACTTTGTCTCCTCTTCTGCATGAATAAGTTGATCCATGCTTGGAGAAACTCTGTGCAATTATAGAAACAGGCTACTTGTAATCACACACATATTTGGTAAGATCATTGATGGCACTTAGTAAAAGGCATGAAATATAATCATTTATGTGCCTAGCATTGCCTTTACTCCAAACATTAAAAGAAGTTTCATGAGAATAAGAAATTATGGATCTATGTATCTGAATGAGACAGTTGCAAACATCCTAAAGAAATGTTCATAAGCTAAATACAATTGTGCATAGAACATATCACACTTATTTGAATGCTGTGTATTCAGGTAATGTGAAAATGAGAAAATTTTACAAATCTGACTAAAATAAAATCCTCATAATTATCAGACAAAATAATAGCTTATCTAAATAAAAACTCTGTAAATAACACCTGTCCCATATAATCATGAAGAGTTAAATTATCTTACATGTATTGTGAATTAGACAGGAATGGCTAACAGCACATCCTCTGTTTAACATTTTCAAAGGGACATGAGGTATTTTAAGAAATGAATTATTGAAGTAAACAAATCTGCCATTATTCATTAGAGTTTTATTTCCAAATAACAATATATACATTATATGAAAATTGGTAAGGTGTTTTGGTAAACTAAGTAGGTGCAAAGTATTCTATATTTGAAGGAAAATATAATTAAAAATAACTACACAGGCAAAAGTTACAAATATATCCAATATGTAAGAAACATGATAAAATTTCTGATTAAATCTCTTTTCTTCAAACTTCAGCTAGTCTATTTTTATTAAATGAGTGATTTTCTTTGAAAAATAAACAAATCAACAGAAGAGCCTTCTACCTGTGTGTTCAAATTCTAATATGCTACACTGAGTTGGTTATATCAAAACCATCAATGTCTGCTTCTTTCATTGCAAATTTTAATGACCATTTAGATTACACCCAGTTAGAGGAAATTTTCTAAAGTCTCCTCTTCCTTTCCACATTCTCTTGTGAGTTGCTGTAATTTTATAATTTGTCATTCTTAGAAGAGAATCTAAGGCTGCAAAACCATATTGTTTCTCACAGAGTTGTCTGATTTTGCATCAGTGACATTCCTGTTGTGCTGAAATGAAAGGTGTCTTAGGAACAGTACATAAAGTGAGCTGGTAAGTTGTGTATTTTGTCATGGAGATCCTGGTTTACACAGGGTCACCTAGCCATGCACATAGAGCAAATCGCCTGCTTTCTCTGTGAATTCTCAGAGTTATTTTTAAAAGAGACAATTTTCCTGTTCAAGGTATACAGACTGCAATAGCTTGGATCCAATGAACCAGAAAAACTGTTTCATCAGGAAAAATCTGCTGTGATTTTATTAAATTTATTAGAGTGACATTGGCAAACAAAATTACATAGGTTCCAGGTGTACAATTCTTTATCATCTATGGGTTGCATCGTGTTCTTGGATCTGATACAGCCATGTGTGGCTGTTCATAAGTGAGCCTTGTGTCATGCAGCAATCCCCACATGTTTCTTGCACACTGCAGCTCTCAGAATTAGTGGACTCCTTGCAAGTTGCTCACAACCACAATTTATCTAATTCAAGAATCCTCAGCGACCAGATGACAAATATTCTCCAAATGAGAACACTCAAGCACAGTATTTTCCCTAAACAGAGTTTCACATGTCTACTTCTATTACCATCACCTGGATCATTTTGTTCTAATGCTGCCCTGTTGGCCAGTATTCATTCCAAACAGCTTGAAGGTTCTTGTCTTTGTCCTGTTGTGGGAGCTATGCCCAAGGCATAGAGCACTCGGAAGATGTCCTGACATTTTCGACCAAGTCTCTCCTGCACCTAGCATTTCCAAACCAGTGTTCTATCTTCTTCCTACCAACATGTCTACAAGACTTTAGTGTAAGTGGGGGTAAATTGGAGCAATAAGAGTTGTTTAAAATAAAACTGTTTTACTTCTCTGCCAACATTGGAATAACTTACCTTTACTTGAGCCTTAAGTAGGTGGACTGAGGAAGGCATTACTGGGACTCATGGGGACTGGATATCACCTTAAAATGCACACTTGTGCACATTGTAGTAAATATTAATAATGGCTTGTTTTGTGATATTTTCAGTTTTCAAGATTAAGTCATCAAACACCGAGTTAGATTGGGGAACTGAAAAAGCACAATTGTTTTTCCTTTAATCACAATTTTATCCAAATAATATTAGAAAACCCTGTAGTCAGGAGAAGAATTATTGAGTTATTTTCTCTATCTCATGATGCTGAGTACATAATGAAGTTAAGGTATGATGGCCTAATTTTTTTCAAGGGGTAGTTCCCTGGCTGGGAAATTATTGGCTTTTTAATTCTAACCCCTTCAATTAGACATAAGAACAAAGCAGGAAATTAGGGCAGCTTGAGTTTGAAAAATACACTGGAAAACACAGTGACTATAAACTGCATTTGGGCTAGAGTGGGCAGGCTTTGAGGTGTATAAGAAAAGCTTGTATCTCCAAACTTACAGGTCAGGTAAGTCTGCATTCTTCCTCAGAGGGAGAAGGAAAACAGTGTGATACAATCAAACACAATCTACCCAGGAGATCTGTACAAGGAAGTAAATCAATGATAATAGGAAATAAGACTTGCCACTTGTTATTTAACCATTGCTACTGAGAAAGTCAAACTTGTGCCAGGACTTCTCATGGAATAAAGAAGTGAATCAATTAAAGAAAATGTGGAGATTAAAGTTGTCTGCAGCCTTCATACTTCTTTCTTCATATTCTCAGTGAAATAAATAAAACCATGTTTACATACATAGAAGTTATACACCGAGGCACATGAACTACTGAGGTATCTTTTGATAGAGATCTTTTGATGAACAGCTCTGACACCAGGAAACAACAATGTTCTTGCTGAAATTTTTGTGGACTTCTTGGAACTTCAGGAAAGTTTCACTTGACTGTCAATTACTTTCTTCTTTTATCTGAAGTCAGAGATTTGCATCATTATTTAACAGTTCACCTGTCCTTATTTAGTTCCCTCTGCATTTTTATAACACAGGTGTTTCTCAGTATAATTTATGTAAACATAATTCCTTCTGGGTATCTGCTTTCTAAAAGCCCAGGCAAAACCCAAGAACTTATTGTAAATATTCTTAATAAGCCTAACTCCATTTTTAATGTTGGGCTGATAATGTCTACATGTCCCTTGGCCCCACATTGAGATAAGTTGATAAGAAGCACATATGTGTTTTCAATTTCATCATAAAGGTATTTTCTTTTTTTCTTTTTTTTTTAATTCATTTTTATTGTTAGACTTATTGGGGTGACATCTGTTAGCAAGGATTACATAGGTTTCAGGCATATAATTCTACAGTGCATTGTCAACTTGATGTATAATAAGTTCACCACCTAATGTGACTTCTCTTTCCATCACCTTATATTTAGCTTCCCCCCCTCCTCTCCCACCCCCTCCCCTT
>PVJL010020983.1:0-11197 GCA_004026885.1 Lyroderma lyra
GAAAGCGGTAATAAGAGGGAAATTTATATCATTACAGGCCTATCTTAAGAAACAAGAAAAATCACAAGCAAACATCTTAGCATCCCATCTTAAAGAACTCGAAAAAGAAGAGCAGACAAAACCCAAAGTCAGCAGAAGGAAAGAAATAATAAAAATTAAAGCAGAGCTAAACCAATTAGAGAACAGAAAGACAATAGAAGAAATAAATACTACGAAGAGCTGGTTCTTTGAGAAAGTCAACAAAATTGACAAACCCCTGGCGAGACTAATCAAAGGACGAAAGGAAAGGATACAAATATCCAAAAGGGGAGGGGGTGGGAGAGGAGGGGTGGAATCTAAATATAACGTGATGGAAAGAGAAGTCACATTAGGTGGTGAACTTATTATACATCAAGTTGACAATGCACTGTAGAATTGTATGCCTGAATCCTATGTAATCCTTGCTAACAGATGTCACCCCAATAAGTCTAACAATAAAAATGAATTAAAAAAATAGTTTAAGGTTCACAGAGGCTGTGGAAACACTGGAAAGTGAAGGGTTTTGTTGAGAAATTTTGTTTTGGAAGATGAAATATTTCACAACTTGAGAGTGAGGATGGATGAACTAAATTCTCATGACAGTACACTTTATCAGGATAATTATTAAACTTTACTATCATGAATTTAACACATTAAAGAAAGACATTATATAAATGTATAAACTTATATTAAAGACCAAAGAAACCAAAAACTAGAAGTCAGTACAAGAAATGTTCAGGTGGGGTATAGGATTGAAGACGTTGTACAATAAACAGTGCAGGTGTGTGTTCACAGTCCAGACACCACTGTAGAGATAATGGGTGCAATGACATTCTCAGGTGTCCTTGGGACACCAGAGCTAGCACTGCTGACTGCTTATTTCCCCAGAGTGCTGAGTTCTATGCCAGGCCCAAGTCCTTTCCAGGACCTGTTCCAGAAACCTGATCCCCAACATTCGAGAGAGAAACGTCTATCTGATGATGATAAACTTGCAGGTCCATCACCAAGGTAAACTTGAAGCTCTGGGGCAACTGCTCACGGTGAACATTTCTTAGGATCTGCATGTGGCTTTGACATTGGCTGGTTCCTGCCTCTGCAAAGGCTTCTCAAAAGACATAAGTGCAACGTTTGGACCGAGCTGTTATTTCTGAGGTGGAGCTAAAGTGGGGACAGGAGAAAAGGTGACACACATTTTTACTTTCCAGATTCATTCCGAACCTAGAATATATAACCAAGGTCCTCAGAGTAGTCTCCTATCCTGGGTGAGGGCACAGAGGTTGGTCTGTCCTGAATTTTAACCTGGTCCAATGCCAGCCTGTGGGGCTTCTTCCTGTATGTGTGTGGTACTGAGTCCTGTGGGCTTGTGTTTTACTCCCATAGACTCTTTGCAGCATGATGCTCTGCCTCCCTGGAATCTAGGTCCTCAGGCTAAGTCAGCAGAAGTTGAGCTTAGCGCTCTAGGTTAAAACTTGTGGTTTTGACCTGCAAAGAAAACCTGGTGGGGGGGCCTCTGAAGAGGCTAAGGTTTTGTCTGTGCTGGTGGCCTTGCATGGCCATTTCTGCGTTTAAGTTTCAGAGACACCTCCAAGGTGACACTCAATGATGTTCTGCGCTGGCCCTTGGTGGCATGACATACTTGTTTCTCATGTGACAGATATGTAGTGGGTGATTCCATTGATTAAGTCATTGCTAATGTCCTCTCTTGAGCTCTGCAGTGATCCAGACCAGCAGCATGTCAGGAGGCATCAGAGCCCTTCTGCCTACCTAGCCTTGAGCTTCCAAATGAGAAGCAGGATGTTTCAGCACAGACCTCAATTCAGTGGCATGACATTCTTATGGAGTGCTTAGAATAAACCCCAGCAAGTGTAGCTCCATCTTCCATATCCCAGCTAGCCACCGTTGATCTGGTATGTAAACTTGACAAGGCCCTTAGGCTGCTGAGCTCTGCATAGCTAACCACTGCTCAGGATATGCTCTTCTTAAGTGAACAGCCACCCACAAGCACCACACACACACACACACACACACACACACACACACACACACACACAAACACACACAGGGAGGAAATGTAATGCTGTTAAGGTGGGATCAGAGTGCTGGCCTATTTTTGCCTTGATCACCCTGAGCCTTCTTGTGTTACCTTTGGTTATCTTTGAAAAATGGCCAGACGTTTTGGAGTGAGACCTAAACAATACTTGAGGCAAGGAAAAGGGTTTAAACAACAGGCTTTTTCTGAGGCCAGCTCCATGGCACCTGGTGACACAAGAAGTATGTATTATACTATCGAATGTCTCTAACCAAATGAGCTGAGCAGGGGCTTCTCTAGACTGTGGCTGTCTGGTTGCCAGGGCTCCAAATTCTGTTGGGCTTTATGATCAGGAAGTGTTTTCATAGAGTGCTTTCCATTCTCTGAGACAAGGCCTCCTCAAGGACTCTTTTGCTGGTACCTTCTAACCCTTTAACCCATGCCAAGTTTATAAAAAGCTGCACCACCACAGCTCACCACAAATACCAGGACAACTTGGATGAAGCCCAGGCCCTAAATTTCTGGATCCAGGGCTGATTTCACACCTGTTATTTTATTGTCACCAGTGATGTGGCTGTTGAAACACTTGTCTTTTCAGGGCCTCCCTAGCCTCCCAGCTGCACAGTGTTTGTTGTTCTAGCATGTACTTCTCAGGCTGTCTTTAAACATAAATACACGTGTAGTGCCTGAAATTCCTGGGCTGAGGTCCCATGAGATCAGTCACAGATGCAACAATGGGTCAACTAACAAAATGTTGTGCAGAATGCTGAACACATTGCCTACAGCCTGGGCCTGCTCTGGGACCAGTGACTTTTACTGACCCTCCTATTTGTGTCCCAGGACTGCTTAAATAAACAGAAATTCTGATACCTTTGAAATAGAACTTTCTAGGGTCTTCTATTATGTTTAGTGGCAGATTTAAGTGTCTCATCTTGGCTTATGTGCTGGGCAACCTCACTGTAGCTGCCAGTGTTTCTACATCCACATAAAACATCCCTGTGGTAACCCCTTTGCTTGAAGCTGGATGGACTTGGTGACTGGGATTTAAAATATATATTAAAATAAGGTAAAATTATGGGTGTTATTTCTAAAACTGAGATATTTAAATTGTATGATTCTTTTTTTTATTTTTTTAATTCATTTTTATTGTTAGACTTACTGGGGTGACATCTGTTAGCAAGGATTACATAGGTTTCAGGCATACAATTCTACAGGCATTGTGAACTTGATGTATAATATCTATGATTCTGCTGACTGCCTTTGTCTCTCTGTTTCACTTTGTATTTTTTTTTTAATTCATTTTTATTGTTAGACTTATTGGGGTGACATCTGTTAGCAAGGATTACATAGGTTTCAGGCATACAATTCACTTTGTATTTTTATCTCTCTCATCCATTGTTTCTGTCTCTTGGACACTGATTCTCTCTATACATATACTTCTCTTCCTGTTTGCCTCACTGTTTCTGATTCTGTTTGCATCAGTTTTTATCTTTTATCCCATTATATGGAAAGGCAAGGTGACATATTATAAACTACTCTATGAGGCACCAGTGCAAATTTAAAAAATATGGTGCATGGACAGTAAAGACTGTGACCCCTGTCCAAACTGAATACTGCTAATTACACATATGTGGTCCCACAGACAGACATTGCCTAGTGTGAGCCTCAGTTGACAGCCAAGTCTCTCAGGAGATGTTGATGCAGAGCCTCCCAGCTCTTCCAAATTTGGTGCCTGATCACAAAGATTGAGTGATATAGTTATGTTTGTTCCCACAAGAGCTATGTGAAGAGAATGTGGCAATCTGGCATTTCAGAAGCATGTGTTGGCAGCCCAGGTCTGGCCCTCCTTGTTTTACCTCCCAGCTCTCTCTAGACAGCCAGGCTCCTAATGAAATTTCCCTGTGCTAATATTTATTTCTACCTCCATATCTTTGTAAGTTTGAGCTCTCTCACACTGTACCACTGATATTTTACTTCTACAGAAATGGCTCCATTTGCACTCTGGTCACAGCACAAATGTAACTATGGAGGTTTTTCAAACACACCTAGGGTCTGTGGTCCTCCCTGCAGCACTCACTGTTCTTTCCATAGAAATTTTCTTCCATGCTGAGTCCATGTCAGTTTCCAGGATTTGAGCGACTAGCGGGCAGAGACCATTTGGTATTCTCCACATTGTGTATGGCAAGGGCAGTGGTCACCAAAACTGGGAGAGTCATAAAAAGGTCTCAGAACATCCTCCTTTCTGTGAGTACTAAAATTTAAGGATGGATGCTAATAATCCATGATGTATGTGCTCAGGGGCAGAAAACACCCAGAATGACCTGTTGTGCTTCATGATTCTTGTGCCATTGACCACAGTGCAGACAGCTCGCTTCCTGACAGTCAGCCTTTTTACTGCAGCATGAGGCAGAAACGTCCGAAATTACAAATTTGGGGTCCTCAAAGCACTTTGTACACCACGGACCAGCAAGAAAGAGTTTGGGCCAACAGGTTCTAGGGAATTGTGAGAAACCCAGAGGCCACTTTCATACCCTCTTTCTCTTTAGCGTCCTGGTGGGTGTCCAGTTCAGTCACAATGCATCTCACAAGAGCCCAGGCAAAGACTTTACCCCCTTCAAAATAAGGATAATGATTTTTTGTTTTTTTTTAATTTTTTTTTATTTGTTTGTTTGTTTTTTCCAAACACGGTTGGTCTTGCCTCTTGTGTTTGGATGAGTGTTTTTGTGCGTTGCCACAATGTGCATGACAAACTCCTCTAGAACCCAAGCAGTCATTTGCTCAGAAGGACCTTCAGGGAGTGGAAAGCACTTTGCAGGGACACAGAGCACAGTGGGCCCTGATGGAAACGCAGAGACAACTAGCCCTCCTGCAGGCTGTAAAAGTCTTGATGATACCATGTCTTTGCTCAACACCTGATGGAAGAGTAAGCTGAGGCCTTCTCTTCTGAACCCCTGTCACACTGTGGGTGTCTGTTTTTAGTTTCAGGTGCCAAGGGTGGAGACCTTAAATCTACAGCTTTGTCTGTCCACATGCCCAGGAATGACACTTGTTCAGCCAGACCTGTCATCACTTTGTTATTGCCCTGCCCAACAGTTTGACACATGTCTTGGTTTTTACTAGGGAAACTGGACCCAGTGTCCACAGATGGGGTGTTTCTGCACCATGGCAGAGTTGCCTCCAAAGACTTATTACCACCTCTGATATCCTCTCTTTTGTGCACTTCTTTTCTGACCCCCAACAGAACTCTCAGTGTGTGTGTGTGTGTGTGTGTGTGTGTGTGTGTGTGTGTGTGTCTGTGTGTATATCCATGGATGTTTATCATAGTGTATGTGGGGATGCTCAGAGAAGGGTGTTACATGAGAGAGTGCCCAAGAATCTCAGAGAATCTCATTTTCAAAGCCATTTCCATTGACAAGTTGAGGTAAGACCCAGGGACAGTTTTAAAACATGAACATTGAAGCACACACTTGGGACACAGCAATTGATGTTGTTAATCAGCTTGTGTGAAAGTACATCATGGTAATGCTCTGCCATAGAGCTGATAGAAGGGGTACAAAGACATCAGCTAGTATTATGTTTTGCTTATAGTAATTCTATGATCAATAGTACTTGACATTAGAATATTTTTTCTTTTTAGTAAGATGGTGAATAGGACAACAGTCTCAGAAATCAGAAGAGTCCTCCAAGGCTCAATGTGTGTGAGGGTTTCATACACAGGCAGAAAAGTTTGTAGAAATGAAGGAAAATGTCCTCATGATGTGGCTCTTCGATGTGACACATAAAATGGGATATGTGCCCCTGTGAAGGCTTTCAGCTCGTGTAAAAAAGCTGAGACAAATTTCTGAGGGCACAGATGTGCTCACACTTGTCAGCATCACGTTAGTTCCTAACACAGCGCTGGACACTCTGACCATTGCCGCAACTTCATCAAAATTCAGGTGTGGTGCTCTGACTTACCAGCAAAGACCACACTAAACAGGGGGCTCCCATTATTACAGTGCTGAGAGAGAAAATACCAGGGACTGGCCTTGCTTCTATCAAGGTGATCAGGTTGCAGAAATTTGGCGGTGGTCAATGTCTTCTGCGTTTGTGTGGAAACAGTAGTGTACTGGCTGAATTATAACACACATCTGACAGAGCCTTGCCATATTACCTCAGCTTCCCCACTTGCCACCAAGCAGGATTGTACTCAAGGCTCCTATTGCAGCAACCACTGGGCAGAACAGGAATCCTCAGGATTACAGGCACTTGGGTCAGTCCCAGCAAACTTTACCATCACTCTCCCTGAAATTGGCACAAAAAAATCAGTACTCTTTTTTCTCAGCACTTTCAGCACAAATATTTTGGGGCAGCCATTTCTTTAAATTGTTTGGAGTTGTATGGGCCCTGGCAGCAAGTGCTAGGGTTGTGGCTGAAGTGAAAAAACCAGGAACAAAGTCCTGCATGCAGGTGAAAGGAGTAATGTGCACAATTAGATTTGGGGTGATGCACATTTTTGAGATTCTGGGACCTACCTGACATAGGGGATGACAAAGTCTTTACTGCTGGAGCCAATCCAGGATAGACTTTAGGTTATTTAAAACAGGTGGCCATGGGACACATTCAAAACACTGATGGAAAAATAATGGCTGCAATTTGGGACTTCTGAGGTCTCTGAGTGCATCCTGGAAAAGTGGACAACTAGATTTCTTAATGCGGTTGGACTGGGGATAAATGAACGTGGCAAGAATGAGATGGGGAAAGAAGGAGGACCATGGAGTGGAGTTGTTATGAGAAGGCTCTAAGTAGGGACTTACAACCTTCAAAGCTGGTTTTTGTTATTTGAGAGTTGGTCTTTTGTATCC
Organism: Lyroderma lyra; assembly: GCA_004026885.1. Classification (NCBI taxonomy): domain Eukaryota; kingdom Metazoa; phylum Chordata; class Mammalia; order Chiroptera; family Megadermatidae; genus Lyroderma; species Lyroderma lyra. The sequence continues at coordinate 6,892 of PVJL010020983.1, forward strand.
ATCCTCTTTTCCTAGTTGTGCTTGGAGATGATATGGCATTCCAATCCCAGGGAAGCTACCTGAACAAGCTTAAGCTCAAGATCATTCTCAGGGTTTTACAGTTTTACTCAGCAGGCTGTCCAGAGTTTTATGAAATAAGTCCCATGGCAGAAAATGTTAAGTTGGCTAAAGCTAGTGTGACCCCATTCTATGCACTCCCCCAGACAAATGCACACAGGTTCAGATGATTCTGTCCATGTGCTTCATGGGTTTTCTAACCACTGAAATTGGCAAACTCTGACAGGGAATTGGGGAGAGAGGAGCAAAATAAGTTAAAGTGGGTTGGGTGTTCATAACAATGCTATAGGTAAGGAGTTGTGGGTACCCAGTTGTTCCAGAAAATGCTGCTGGACAAGAGAAAAAGGAATATGTATAAAGCACCAGTACAAACAGAATCTCTGCTTGCTAAATTGTCTACACTTTTGCCATTAGTTCTAGCCATTGTTTTTGGTAAAAACATAAATTTATAATACGTTTATGTTATTATTGTAATTGGAATTTTATTCTAATTTTGTGGGTATTTGTATTGATATAAATACATACTGTTCATTTCTGGTAGCAACAGTTATAATTTTAGGGACATCAATTGTGTAATTTTTAAAATGATATTATGTTCATCAGGTTATGTAACATAAAATTTATCTATTTAAAAAGAAAAGATGTGAAAAGATTCTCCTCAAAAATCCTGGACTCAATGTGTTATGGTAATTTAGATAGAAATATCAGTATCTCCTTAGTTTCTAAATATGGTCATATTTGTATTTCTTGCAGATTGTTATAAATGCTGAGAGCAAGGTGCATGAGGCCAAGTCACAGTTTAACAAAATTTTATTAAGAGCATCTGAATGCAGATGAGCTGAAGTAAAAAAGAACTTCAGTATGGACATCTATTGTAGCAAGGGTTTTATTGGGAGGAAAGGAAGGCATTTCTGACAAAAGGTAATGCTGTGCTGGCCAAATTATCACGTTGGAAGAGCAGCATATATGCTATTAACTCAGTGGGTCTTGGTGTTCCAGAAAAGATGTTACTTGTCTTGACAGAGGTGTTACTTTTCTCCAGATCTCAGGAAGCAGCTAAACTTCCAGGGGTGAGGTTGCTTAGCAAGCTTTCAGACCTTATATTTCCAGAACCTTGATTGTATAAAATAAAGGGGAACAAGGGAGCAAGAAAAGAGGAAGGGAATATGACATCAATTCTTTCAGGCTGCTTTCTGCTGAGAATGGGTATAGAGTGGAATTTATATACAGCACTAAGGATGGGGTTGATAATGGGGTCTGGTTCATTTTAGTGAAAAAATTCATTCATTCCGATAATGTGTCAGAGCCTGGCTCTGATTCTGCAAAAATGACATGAATATCAGAAATAGACAATGATCAAATAATAATAAATGAAAAATTATAAGGCCTGGGACAGCAGAAGAGAGAAGTAGTGAAAGAAACCATGAGTTAGTAGCCCATGAAAATGGCTGAAATGTTCTTAAGTTTGAGACTCATTCTGATATTTTTCAGATATTTTCTTGCATTTGTCCTGACTTATTAACATAGAAACATTTCTTCTTTAAGTAAAGACTAATTCCCCCTTCAGAAGCCATATGGACATCTAAACTGCAGAAGCCTGTGAGGATTAATGCAGGTTCATGGTTCACTCAGCTGCTTCCTGCAGCTTAGTAGATTTGTCCTGCCTTCTCAACCAGTTGAGAGGAGTGTCAGTTTTGGGAGTTTTTCTTTCAATTCCTGAATCTGGCATCCACACAGATATTAATTCTCTGGTAAGTCAAGAGATCTCTTCTCCTTCCCTGGTTCTTCTGACTCACACCTCATGATGCTTAGCTCTCAGCCCTCCAAAGTACTAGAGCTAAGCCAAAAAATCCCTTGTCATTTGGTTTCATCTCTGACTTGGGTGGGGACACACAACTGATTTAAGGTTTCTCTTTTTTTATTTCTCTTTTGAGGTGTGAATGCTTCTTCAACTGAGTTGGATCTCTCAGGATTTAGAGAACTTTTTATTTACCACCCTTTGGGCCATGCAAACTCTCAATATTGTCCCCCTAAAAATACCCATTAAAGTTGCCTTCTGCACAATCTTAGCCCCTGAGGTCTGTTTGAAGATCATCAGAACAAGTGGCTTGTCTTTTATTGTAACATAGCATGACAACTATATAAACTGGATAATGGCTAACACTGGCCAGAGAATGGCACTTTTGATCATGACATGCTCATGGAACTCAACTATTTCTGTTGATTGACTAGGAAGTGGTCTAAAGTAGTCCATATCCAGGGATTTTAGCACTCTGCACAGGACGCTATATCAGTCTTGCTCCACCTATCAGATTTTCTAAATGTACTCTAAACATTCAGACTCAGAGCCCAAAGTGGGGTCTTCTGAACTCCCTCCACTGGACTTTGTATCAGAAAACCCAATGCCCACACCCACATCTTGATTTTGATCCTGTGGATCATCATCCTTTCTCATCACATGGCCCTCTAAACCGTCCTGAATGGTCAGCTGCCAAGGCCTCTACTTTCTTTCATTTTACTCTTCCTAGTTCTCGATTTCTATCCACCCATGCTCTGCCAGCAGCCCCTGTTCTCCTCTTTAAGTAGGTGGCTGATGCTGAGGACATAATTTTACTTCACATTTCCATTTTTCTTAATTACATCTCTCTGACAAGAAATGCACCTTGGGTCCTACTCTACTTACCCAAATACTTATACTAAGAAATTTAAATATCTCACTCAATCCTATGATCTTACCTAGCATGATCTTTACATTATTCTGGCCTCTACTCTTAAGTGTGAGGTAAGAGGGAGAGTCTGGCTCAATGTTCAAGCTTATGCTGATAAGCTAAATAGACAAAATCAGGCCTACCCCATGGAAGCAAAAGCAATTTTCTCCATATATATTTTATTTCTCAATTGACACCTGTATTATGCATAAGATTCAAAAGCTGGAAGAGGGGCCCCAGACCCCAGACACAGACTTTTTAAAACTTGCTTTCAAGGTTTTCAGCTATCAAAATGAAGAATACAAATTACAGAATGAAAAATATAATCAGGCCAAACATCAGATACTTGCTGCTGTCAGTAACAAACCCTCCGGGGGACAAGCACCTAAGAATACAAAGGGATTTAGAGCTTTCCCAGGTCCTTGTTTTAAATGTGGCAATACTGGCTATTGAGCAAAGGAATGCCCAAACCCACAGCCTCCTCTGGGACCACACCCACTGTGAAAGTAACATGGACATGGCACAACTCCATTCTCTCCTCAGAGCTCTGCAGAGACTACAGATTTATTCCTGCCAACTCTGTTCAACCTTGCTGTTAATGATTGATGGTGTCTGGACACAACAGCTTCCACATTTATCAATTCATCATAACCTCTGGTAAACTTGATGGTAGCAGATAAGCCAACATCTTTTTTTATTTTTAACATGGAAGATACTTATTCAGCCTTACCTAAATGTGCGGGTACAACCTGGTCCTCCCAGGTCTCTATTATAAGTTTGATAGAATAGTCTCTCAACCACTAGTCCTTCCACTTCTCACTTGTTACTATCAGGACACGTTGTACACCAACATTTTCCTGGTACTCCCTACCTGGCTTAGTCCGCTGATTGGATGGGACATATTGTCCAAATTTTAAGCGCCTGCTAACCTTCTAGACACATGAGCACAGACAACCACTCTCTTATTTATCATCTCTGAACACTTTTGGTCTCCAATGTCTGCAGAGGCTTCTTTTCCTCTTCCATCTACTAAGCTTTGTCCTATAGTCTGGGATACTTCCATTTTCTTTATAACTAGACATTACCCTCCTATAAAGATCCTAGTAAAGGGTACTTCTTACTAACCTTGGAACCGCAATATCCAATCTTTTTGGAAGGAAATAGAGGTCTTCAATCTATCATAACTCTTCTTCTCTCTCATTTTCTTTGACCCACAAGTCCCCCATATCACACTCATACTTGCTGATTTTTTTATTTTTTATTTTTTTTCTTGTCATATATTCATGTATTTATATTTCAATTAACTTTTTAGTCATATTTATTTCAAATACAATGTCACTAATTTTTTTTAATTCATTTTTATTGTTAGACTTATTGGGGTGACATCTGTTAGCAAGGATTACATAGGTTTCAGGCTTACAGTTCTACAGTGCATTGTCAACTTGTTGTATAATAATTTCACCACCTAATGTGACTTCTCTTTCCATCACCTTATATTTAGCTTCCCCCCTCCTCTCCCACCCCCTCCCCTTTCTCCCCTC
>PVJL010020984.1:0-11205 GCA_004026885.1 Lyroderma lyra
CAACTGGCATCTAGTTTGTTCCCAACAACACAGGTCAAAACTCTTAGACAACTATTTTACAGGGAAAACATCAATTGTCCAGGGCACCTTCCCATCTGTTTTCATTCCTTCTTTATTATTAGAGAACAATGACCCATGTGTATAAACTGTTTATGTGTAATGTATGAAGTTATCCCATAGTTGGTAATGGTGATGGCATGGGCAAGTCCAGGGTCTGTAAAGAATCATGCTGCAAAGCTGACACAGGTGGCACCAGAAAACTGTATCCCTTACAGGTGACACACAAGCAGGTGCTGTTCCCAGTGACACCAGAAAACGGGCTGAGAAGAGCATTTCCAGGTGAAGTGCGCACAGGTGCCGTTCCCACAACGGCGGCTAGAAGGACAGCAGAGAGCAGCGCGTGCTTGTTCTGCGTTAAAACGAGACTCGGAAACTCTGGGGCTCACGCACTCAGAGGTAAACCCCGTCCATGACCTTCACAGGCCTCACCTCACCTTCTGCTCCCACTCACCAGGGTAGCTCAGCCCCACGGTCCAGGCAGAACTCCACAGATCAGCAGTGAGCCTGGAGAAGTGCCAGCTGGATGTCAGGTAGAGGCAATTTGCCTTAAAGGTGTACTAATGCACCTATTTTTTTTTGTGTGTGTGTGTGCGTGTGTGTGTGTGTGTGGTTACCTGGCTGGGAATCGTACCCAGGCCGCGGCATTGAGAGCGCCGAAGCCTAGTCACTAAACCACCAGAGAACCCCAATCTGTATTTTTTGATAATATGAAGCAAGAAATAGATGCACCTACGCCCAGTACTCCTCCCTCCCTGTCGTGCACCAACACCAGAAACAATAAGCCAAGATTTTCCACACCAACCTCTTCCTCTGGTGGGTACCCTGAAGAGCAAGACCCCGCCATGGCCTCAGTGGTCTGCCTGGACCATGCTCCTCACCTTTTGCTTCCACGGTGGTCTCTGCAGGAATCCCCCTGAAGCCTCCTGAGGTCACCTGATCCTCTCAGCATGGTGGTAGTGCCAACAGAAATGCCATGAAGCTCCTCTGAAAAGGCCGAGTGAAGTCAAGGTGCTCGCGCAGGCTGCTCCAGGGGTGCCACGTCAGCCCCAGGTGGGGTTGTGCAGGATCACACACGGACACACGGGAGCTCACGGGGTTCTGAGCAGGTTGGAAACCAGCAGCAGTGCCCGCTAGACCAGGTCCTGAGTTGGAAAAACTGAGGCTGCACTGAATGCTCAGTCACCACTCACTTGCATCTCGGCTCCTCCCAGCTGGTCTCATCCTCTACCTTGGCCCTCGGGCCTTAAATTGGAGCCCAGTCCCACCCTCCAGTCCCCAGTTGAGGCCTCTTTGGAGGCAAACAGTTAGAGGCTGGAAGGGCTTGGGGGCATGCTCTGCCCAGCTCCTCCCCTGAGAGGGGCTTGCCCACCTGGGCAGAGCCAGGCTCTCCCATGGACAGAGTGAAAAGGGAACTAGTCCCCTCAGCCCCAGGTGTCAGTGGCCTTCTCCCAGCCTGGAAAGAGCCTTGGGTCACCACTGGGTGGTGGCATTTCCACAGTGGGGGATGGGAGAAAGAAATGGCTCCCACACCCTGGGGGTCATGTCTCACTTTCAACTATAAGGTGACATCAGCGATTCTGGAAACGTTTGACTTTACTTTCCGAAGTCTCTACCTGAGCTCAGACTTTATTTATCAGAAAGGAAATGGACATAAAAGGAAACAAACGCATCTCCCCAAGGTTGGACACACCTGCGTTGATGAAGATGGTTCTGATCTAGTCAGCTGTTCATCTCATCAGTGCATTTAGTGAATTCACATGGGAGCGAACATGTTCAGAGTACATAGCACTAAGTAGGTATCAACCTGACAGACCTACGCTTATGCCTTTGCTCTGCCCCCTGAGAGGCTGTGAGGGACCCTGCAACACCTCTGGGTGTGACTAGTGAATCAGAGATCATTAATCCACCTGATAGGGGTTTTGTCAAGTTAATGAGGTTCTGTGTGTAAAAGCTTTCACCCCATGACCGGTACAGAGCAAATTTCTAATAAGTGTTATTTACTGTTTTAATGATGATGGTTATGAGTTACTCAGTTGTTCAACTCATTTTAAATATGGTTGATGAATTCATAGGATTTAACATATTAAGACTAGAGGTGAGATTTTTATAAATAAATTTGTATTTGAGACATTGCTATTAGGCAAATGTGTTTATATTTATACTCATATTCTTTCATTATCTATTGAGAGGACAATTGACTGGAAAATGGAATTGGAATAGTAAGATATTGACAACATTGTCTAAATAAATGGTTCTCATTGCTCCATGGACAGCTTAAACTATGAGCCTGATTTCCTTCCTGACATCACCTCCAAAGACTTGGTCAGAGCAGGAAAACATGCTCGCAGATTCAGTGATCCAGACACTCTACTGCAAGAAGTTTGTTCTATAGAACTAAGAAGAGATGCATGCACAGTATGAGGATATTCACTGCAGAAAACCAGTTAACATCCACCCACATTCCATCACAGGAGGAAGGTACGTGATTTATGACAAACCGGTGGACAGCATGTGATACAACCATGTAGGATCATGATCACAGGAAGCATTAACACAGTGGGAATAATCATGATGCTTGTGAAATTATAAAAATAGCACAAACATAGTAACAGTTTAGGACAGATTTCTAGAAACAACATTAACCAGATGAAATCACAAAGACAGAAAATGTGAACAGACCTATGATAAGGTGATTGAAATGAGGGAGTTCCCTGATGTCGTAGTGGCTTAAGGCTTCGGCGTTGGCGCTGTCAGCGCTGCGGTCTAGGTTCAATTCCCAGTCAGGGAGCTACCCACATACCAAAAAGAAAAAAAAAAGTGAAATAAAGTAGTACATACAGAGGGGCTTTGGAAAGCACAGAGGGGTCTACAGACCTAAGGTTTATAGCAGAACGCTTGGCAGAGTTGTCTGCATCAGCTCACCCAAATGACTGAATCATTTTTGAATGACTCAATAATTTTTTTCAACATGTGATTGGTAGAAAAGTAAGTTAATGATGCTCACAAGTCATTCTCAGAACCTCACGGGTGCTCCTGTGCCAATTCCTGCTGTTCTAAGCTCACTGCACTTCAATCCATGAGCAGTGTGGAGAAGAGTGGATGTATTTTTGAGGGCATTTGTTCTGTGTTCTGCTGAATTCTAGAGGCTCCCCAACGTATGAACACCTGTTTTAAAAATCATTAGCTCATTCTATTCTGAGAATAAGCTGAGAAAATGGAGAAAGCAGAAACTCTCCACTGCAGAAAGACATTTCTCTGGACATATTACTGGAAATGACACGATTTAGCAACAGCTCCGATGCTATTGCTGTCTAGTAGCTGATGGGCTTTGGACTTGAATTGCAGCACTGGCTCTTCTGGTCTCCAGCCTGCCACCTCACCCTGAAAAACTTGGCCGTTCTAACCTCCATAGTCCCATATGTCCACACATTAAAATCAACCTCTTTCTCTATATCTTTACATCCTATTCATTCCACTTCTCTGGAAAACTTTGACCAGTATAGTGAGTCAAGAAATGGGAGAATGGGGAGAACACAGGTTGGGATGGCTGAGTCTGCAAAGGCTGCAATGGCTTGGTTGTGGAAGGGAAGGGGAAGACAGGGACTTGGTACATTCTCCTCTGTGTGACTTGGAGCCTGGGACTGTCCAAAACCAAGACGTCCATATGAAGAAGTAAATACAAGGAGAAGAGGATTAGCTCGGTGTGGGACACCTGTAGTTCAGGTTTTCTGGTCCATTGGAGTGAAAGCGGCCAAGAACCAGACGCAGTGATGGCCATAATGTTCAATGAGGACGTCTGAGCAGGTGACCCAGAACAGAAGCCAGGTGAACAGAGGTGACATCTGACACCAGGACAATGGGAGATACAACAAGGAAGCAAAAGAAATTTTTAAAAAAGGAGAGGGGGAGAGAGAAAGGGAGGGAGGCAGGAAAAGAGAGTCAAGTCAAGACCAATACAGCCTTCTGCGTGTGCTGGTGTTGGCAGGGGCTGCCTGGAACAGGTCAGGAGAGTTTAGCTTGATAGCATTCAGGAAAGAGAGCATTTCAACGATAACAGGTGAACAACCACAGTGACCACGACAGACACAAGGATAAGTAGTCCTGGAGGTTCTGCCATGGTGTGGTGTGAGTTGACTGACAGCTGTGGATGAGGGCTCACATAGAGTTAATAAGAGAATAAGTGGTGAACGAGTGAAAGATGTAAGAGGAAGGTCATTTCCAAAGTGGAAATCTGGTGGTGGGAAGAAACAGAAGGACAGGAAACTTTAAAAAAAGGACCAAAAAATATTGCTTCTTTGCTCAGTTAGAGGTGAGCATTCTGTACACACAAGGGGAAGCAGCAGTGCTGAATGCATTTGTAAAGAAAAGGTAATTGATGGGCTCAAGTACGTGTGGAGGGAAAACTGGGAAGAGTCAAACCTGAAACTGAGTTATTCATTCCAAAGAGAAATTGTGAAATAAAGTACGAGTTCAGTTTATCTTCTGAGAGTATCAGACAAACCATAAAACCCCCTCCTCCACCAGCAAGCAGGCCTTCCTGCTGGGGTGTTGTTAATAGACTCCATGGGAATAAATTCAAAGTAGGGTCCTCAAAAAGAAAAAATAAAAAACTGAGTTCGCTTTAAGAACTACTTGGTAACACTACATAAATACACTTAAGTTAAAATCAAAGTATATTATGTAGCATAAGAATGAATCACATTGTTTCCTAAATGTAGTAATTAAGACAATGATGCCTTTTTAAAAAACCCTCAAAACTTAGTGAAAATCCAACTATTCAAGTATCACTAGTCTATGTTACAGTGAATTCACAGACAAAATCACAATTAGTATCTAATCTTATCATCTACTCTGGCCAAGGTTCCCAGAAGATTCTTTCACAGGTAAATATCTAATTTCCAGGCAGTATTCCTGACTTTTTTCATTTTTTCTTTGTTATTACATTTAAGAAGGATGACCCATGAGCATATAATGTTTATGTACAATTCACAAGTTTCCCCACTTAATTGAACTTGATATTGATGATTATATGGGCAATTAAAGTGTCTTAAGAAACACTGCAGTGTGAGTGCTGTGAAGCTGCCTGCAAACTGGGAGCAAAGAATTGTAACATTTACAGGCGACACACAAACCGGTGTTACTCCAAAAATGATCACGCGATGGTAGCAGAGTAACTTCTCCTGATGACATAAACACAGGCGTCATTCCCAAAATGCACACTAGATGGAAGCAGAGAAAACCATTTTCTTGCTGTGTATTAACATGAGAATCAGAACCTCTGGTACAAAAATTAATACTGGCAAGAGGCAAGTTCAAGACTGGGTTCTATTCCTGGCATGTCCAGGTTCTCACACTCTTGCCATGGGTCCTGGCCCCTCTCCAGCCCTCCGTCCTAAGTGCCTTCGGGTGGCCCTGTCACAGGCAGTCTCCCTGCGTCCAGCCCTCCCAGCACGCTTGGCTGACCCCACTGCCCATCTCTCACACTGAGGAAAGTGTCTACCTCCCTTGGGTCCAATGGAAAGTCATGGCTTTCAATGCCTTTGGCCTGGCTTGGGTCAGATTCTCATCCTTGAACCCATCAGAGCAAGCAGAGGATGGAGTGTGGGATTGGGAGACGTGCAGTCAGCCCTCTGGAGCACGTTGACTGGAAGCAGGTGCACAAATCCCCCGAAGGAACTTGACGAGCTGGACTTGATCCATCCCCTTCCCCATCACGGATGGCCCACTGCACAGCCGGGGGTCTGAAGCCCACGGAGGGAGGGGTCATAGAGTCGTGGACAGCTCTCTGCACAGCCAGGGATCTGAAGCCTATGGAGGGAGGGGTCACGGAATTGTGGAAGGCCCAGCTGGGGGTCTGAAGCCCACAGGAGGGAGGAGTCAAGGTGTCATGGATGGCCCAGCTGGGGGTTCTGAAGCCCAGGGGAAGGCGGGGGGTTCACAGGATTGAGCTGTAGCCTCCCCTGACTACCGCTGCTGCTGTCCTCCCACAACAGCCAGAAGCGCTTCCACTTGCTGAGAAAACGGCGCTGCTAGTGCTGAGCGCCAGGCTCCCGCTGTGAGCACCAGGTCCTCCTGTCTCAGCGACGGGCCCAGGACAGCGCATGGGCCCTCAGATGCACACATGTGTGTGCTGGGAGGTGGGAACACAGGAGCCATGCTGGCCCCGGGTACGTCCACCAGCACCCCCCAACAGCAAGGGGGCTCATTTCCAGGGTCTTCTCTCTCCTCCACAAAGAGCAGAGACCACACTGGGGCGATAAGGGAAGGCTTGCTCACTGATGCAGTGGGAGGATCGAGGATTATTCCAGACCATGGAATCCACAGCAGGCCGACCCTCCAGAGCCACAGGGGCTGGACTGTGGATGCATGTGGCTCTCAGAGTTCACATAGCTTCACTGTGAAACCTCCTGTGGGGAGACAGAGTGATTTACATATCTTTGATCATGAGTGTAAACGTTACAGGCTTGTTACAACTGGAAGGCCAAAGGACAGGAGTGCTACGGTCTGCTGAGAGGCTGCTGTGGCCAGGGCCACATTCAGCATTTGCAGGGTCCTTGCCTCTCTCAGAAGCCAAAACTCTGCTCAGGGAGGCGCTTGTCTCAGCATGGGGATGCTGGGCACTGCAGCGCTGCACAGGAGGCAGTTATTCAACTGCCTGCTGATTAGCCACAAGGACTTGGCAGGGCTGAGCTGCAGGACTGCCCATGCCTGCCTGGACATTCAGAGGCCTAGGACTCCTGTCTGAAACATGACAGCCTACTGCTGCCCACTCATGTGGGACAAAGGAGCCAGTCAGTCCCAGGCCCCACCAGCCCTCAGGAAGGCTGCACCTGGGGGCTGGTAGGTCATTGCAATCAATCCTGTGTAAATGCACATGTCCACAGAGTGCCCCCATGTATCAGGGCTGAGCTGGAACCTGGGGTTGCCAAGGCACGGTGGGGCAAGCACCATGCCTTCCCAGGTGGGAGGGCAGGAGGAGACCCTACACGACTCTGAGGTCCTCCAGAACCCTGGACTGAGGTTGTGTGGGACTTGGAACAGTGAGAAGAGCAGATGTTTCATTCTTCCATCAGAGGCAAGGGAGGGGGAGGGGGTGTGGGGGAGGAAGGCAGACAACCAATGGTCCAGCTCAGACTCTGACTCCTGTGTGACCCTGAGCAAGTCCTGTCCACCCTGGAAGCCACAGAGAGATGAAAAGGGGAGAGGGGGCAGTGGGTCAGTGAGGATTAAACCTAACGCTAACCCCAACCCCATAACCTATAATCTAAAATCTTAAATCCAAACAGCCCTAACCCTAGGCCATAGGCCCTCGATACTGAACCCTAAACCCTGACCCAGACCTTGACCCCAGTGCTAACACTAACTCCTCACCCTCACCTTCAAACCTACCCTAACACCCTAACCCTAACCTTACCGCTAATGATGAATGCCAAGAAGTCTGAACAACAGGACAGGCCTGGTTTTAAGGGTCGTTTGAACCTTCGTTGACTTCGTTCCCAGGAGCCACACAGTTGGAAAGAGGTGGTGGTCCATGCTGCTATAGTTGGGTCGGTAGCCCCTGGCTTGCAGTGCTGGGTCTTGTGTGGATGGCAGGGCCTCAGGATGGTGAAATAAAGCCAAGGATGATTCAGCCACTAATCCTAACTCTGTCCCCTGATCCTAACAATAAAGTGACTCTGAATCTGGCCTTTCACATTGACTACTGATACCTTCCCTCACCCTAGTCCCAATTCACACCCTTAATACTAACCCTGACTCTGTTTTTTGTAGCATTATCTGTATCATGGGAGGCATGGACTTGTAGAAGGCACAACAGCCTTGAAGTGACAATTCAAGCTTTGACCATTGGCAAGGCTGCTCTTGGGAAAAGGTGAGGACCTTTGTGCTTGCTTTGCAGAAGGTGCTGGTAGCTATAGCACAGGGAGTGAGCGGTCCAGGCAGGCTGGGCGTCATCTCGCTGGACAGAGGTTTCAATGACATAAGCCTGCACTGTGACCAGAACAGGGGCTCTGTAAGTAACGTCTGCTCTTGTCTACTGGACTCGCTCCCGGCGTACAGAACCGGTGCCAACAGGCTCAGTCACCGCGGGGCCTGCCTAGCAACCACCCCACCCCCAACCCCAGAGTGGAAGTCACAGGGTGCCACGCCGGCTGGGTGGTGACAGGCATAGGCCCACGTGACCACGCACGCAGCAGAGCGGACCCGAAAACACTGCCCGAAGAGCCCACCGCCCCCCACCCCCCGACCGCCCTATGACCCCAGCACTCGCATGCCCTGGGCCGCGCCTCAGCTGGCACGTGTCCACGGGGAGGCGGGGCCCAGCTTGGGATCGACGTGGGAGGGACAAGGGTCTCGCATCCACCCGAGAAGATGCTCCTGGATCGGGCGGGTGGGCCGGCACACGCGCCCACTCCAGGACGCCTGCCTGGCGCTGTCGGCGACGCGGGAAACATCTCGACCCACAGCACGGAATACTGGCAGGGCCGGGAATCCAACTCCACTGCCCAGCTCACCCCACAGGAGCGCCTGCGGTCACGCCAGCGATGCCACGTGTGGCGACCATTCTGGAGGGCACGCAGGTCACCAAAGCTCCAACTGGCCAATCACTAGCCCGGATGTAGGAACACAGCCCTTGCTTCCTGACCCAAGTTTGGGGCCTGCGTCGGTAAGCATGCGCACTAGCGCTTGCCCAACCGTTAGCCCAGTGGCCTGCTCCTGAGGGACTGTGGCACGCAGCACAATGCACAGGCATGTTGCAGGAGGCCCCGCCCCCGGCACAGATTTAGTCCAGTCCCGGCGCAGGCGCCAAACGCCGGGCGTCCACGAGCCGAGAGGACATGGCGGGGCAGCCGGGGCCTCCGGGTGAGGAGCCCGTGGGAGACACGGACCAGGCGGGAAAGCCCTGAGGTAGTCTGGGGCCGGGGGACAGCCTCCGATGGGAGTGGGCTGGGGACACCCCAGGGCGGAGGAGGGGCGCGCGGGCCGCCGGTGCTGAGGAAGCGTGGCCTTCGGCTTTTCGGTCTCGGCCGCCCGCGGCCCGCCTCCTGCCCCGTGTCACTCACGTTCGCGGGTCGCCCCGTCTGCGCTCTCCTCGGGCCTTAGGGTCGTCAGGGACCTGATGCTGAGACGCCCCATGCGGTTGTCTTCAAACACCAAACAGACGTTTTCCTGCATCTCCCGCGCACGGGGGCGTGAGCCCACATCGTGGTCGCCTCAAACACGTGCATCCCGCCCAGACAACCCAGACTGACTCCTCACAACCCCTCACAGGGAGAGGGGTTACGAGGCATTTTTAATTGTGTAAAAGTCCCACATTACCGCCCGACAGAGAAAAAGAAATGCTTCCCTGGAAGGACTTGGGCTGGGTATTTCAGGGGGTGAGAGATCGGAAGGGGGCCCTGCGTCCCCGCCCCACAGCTGGTTGGCTCCTCGCTCTTTTTGGCCCAACTCCTGCCTCGATAAAATGCTGCAATTGGCCCAGGCCTTGGTCGTGCCTGTGTATCTGCCTGTGGTAGTCCAAGCTTCCTGCCCGGCAGGTACGCCACACATTTTTACAAAATAAAGGTGTGAAGCATCACCCAAGGAAGCCTGTTAACTTTTAAAAATGTGACCATGTGCTGACATGTTTGTGGTGAAAAGTAAACATCCTCTCTCCTGTTCTTCGAGGTAACTACTGCTGGAAATTTTTTGTGATTCTGGCCAGAAAAAAGTCTAGACATATGAGGTCAGACAATCTCATGAACTCATTCTAGAAAAAGTGCTCGATACCTCATTGCTGAGTGTCACTACGGTCGCCTTCTAAGTCCTCCCCTTGGGGAGCTGTGCAACCGCGCCAGTGCCTAGTCCACCCTTCAAAGCAGTTTTGGAACTCCTTTCCTGGAATGGCCATCAGAATTTTCATCAGACCCAAAATCTGACAATTAAGTATGCAAACTTGCCGCCATGCACTTACGTTGGCAGCATTGTACACACAACTCGTTGAGCTGTCATGACCTTGGCAAGGTCTCATGACAAATCTTTAAAAAGTTAAAAGATATTTTCACTGAAAGTTTGGGCCAAAATCATGGGATCACATTATACTCAGGAGCGCATTAGACAAGTACACGGCAAAATACGGTAATTTGTTAGGGGGCAAAAAGTAAGTGGCTACATTGACTATAAACACATTAATGTGAAATATTTTACTGGGAGGCTTTGGAATAAGGACTGTATAGGGAAGCTGTTGGTACTTATGTGTGTTTAAACAAGACAGCTTAAGTTTTCTTATTATTCCTTGTAGGTTTTAAAAATAATATTCTCTAAAACTTTGTAGTTGATTATGCTCTCTGCCAGTTACAGTGATTTGTGACTGCTTATTTCCAGTTTTTCATACCCCTCCTTTCTTTGTTTTTCATTATTACACCATGAGCTCTGACCCAGAATTGAGCAGGATCAGCAGTGACAGGGCATTCCTTCCCTCACCCTGACTTGTACTAAGGGGGTCTTTAAGAAAAGTTGACCTTGAGGAGACTTGCTCCATCTCTCCTTCCGGGTCCATCTCAGGACAAGGAACAGAGACACCATGCTGGTTGGAGCCCTGCCATCAGCCCAACCCAGTTTGAGCCCAAGGCTGCTGGACCCTTCCTCCAGCCTTTCACTCCCATGGGATTATGGAAGGTGTGCTTTTGTATCCACAGGGCCAGCCAAGTCATCACCAGAAACTGAAGACTTGATGGAAATGGTGAAGAAGTTGCAGAAAGGTCCCATGTCTCCTTTGTAACTGAGGCTTGGGGTCAGGCAGAAGTGATTCAATTCCAGGCCCCACAATTCACAGCCTTGGGAAAACAACTCAGTTGCTCTCTTACTTTTAAAAGTTAATTCTTTGGAATGAAAATATGGTCCCATGTTTCCAAATTAAAGTATAAGCATTGAAGCAAAACATTTCCCCAAAATCTAGTTGCAGCCCCTTTTGCTGCCTGCCCATCCTTCAGATTTCCATCTTTCCCTCCCTTCCCTGCATGGACCCACCCAAGGGCTGTAGGGCCTGACTCCACTTGATCTCAGACCCTCGAGGGGGCCTCCCATACCTGAAGAGCATGTCCCACTCCTTCAGTCTCTTGCCCTCATTCTCTTGACTGCAGTACCACAGCTCAATTCAGTACCTCT
>PVJL010020985.1:0-11200 GCA_004026885.1 Lyroderma lyra
AGGTTTGGTTAAAATTGTCGTTAGTGTTCAGGATATGTAAAATTGTGGGTGAGAGTTATGTGTACAATTGTGGTTATGATTTGTGTAAGGATCCATCTTTGGATAGGCTATGTGTTAGGTTTCAGATTAGGTTCAGGGTAGAGTTTGGATTGGGGTAGAAGAAGCTTTGAGGTTATGGTATTAAGAACATTGAAATGAGAACTCTGGGTAGAAGGGCTATTGATAGAGTGAGGTAAAGTTTGAGGATAGAGATAGAGGTTTTCGTGAGGTATAGCCTTGTGTTGCGGTTTGGGTGACTTAATGAATCGGAGTCCTTATATACATAGGCTTCCTGTTACTTTTGAGGTTGGAGTTAGGTTTTAAGAATGGGTAGGAGAAGGGCCGATTTAATGATGCGGTGCAGATTTCAGTTTATTATTCGATTTTTAGGATTAGGGTGAGATTTAGCTTGGAGGTCAGGGTTGGTTTTCCATTAGAGTTGGGGTTGGGTTTCCAATAAAAGCGAGTATGGGTTCCTTTCAGGGATAGTGTTATAGGAAGGCTCAGGTTTTCCACTAGGGCTCGGTTTAGCGTTAGATTTCTGTTTAGGATTACTTCTTGAGTATATTATGAGATTTAGAGTTAGGGTTCAGGTTATAGTAAAGCTGAGGGTTCTGTTTTAAATTAGGTTTAGATTTGGTGTTGGATTAGGTTTCGGGTTTCTTTTTAATTTAGGCCAAGTTTATGGTTTGTGTTTTTTATTTATGTATTAAATTAATGACAGTGACAACGATTAGTAACATTACATTTCCAGTGTGCTTTTGTATAATACATAATTCATATTCATATATTGCATTGTGCGTTCAGGATCCAGAGTCACTTCTTCCCTCCCCCTATATTTGACCCACACCTTTCTTCTTCTACCACCTCTCTTTTTCCTTACTTCCTTGCAACGACTAATGTGTTGTCTGTATTTATGAGTTTTTGGATTTTTCTTTGTTGCTTTCATTTTCACATCACAAGTATGAGTGAAATTCTATGGTTCTGAGCTATTTCTATTTGATTTATTTCCCTTAGCGTGGTAATCTCCAGACCCATCCATGTTGTCACAATCGGCAGTGTTTCATCTTTATTTCTGGGCGAGTAGTGTTTCACTGGGTGTTTGTACCACATCTCCTGCGTCCAATCAATTGTTGAAGAACATGTTGGTTGTTGATATGTCTTGACCACCATAACTTTTACTGCAAGGAACACAGGGGTACATATATCTCTATGAGTACATGTTTTCAGATTTGGAGGGTGGATACCCAGAGAAGGGATTGCTTGGTGTATGGTATATTTATTCTTAACATTCTGGGGAACCTCTGTACTGTTTTCCATCGTTGCTGCCTAGTGACATGCCCACCTGCAGCATATGAGAGTTCTTTATTCCCAAAGCCTCTCCAACACTCATTATTACTTGTCTTGTGGATCATAGCGTTTCTATTAATAACAGGTATGAAGTGGTATTTCATGGCATTTCTCTAATAGCCAGTGTACTTAAACATTTTGTATGTATCTCTTGGGTGTTTGATTAATCTGTCTTCTTGGGGAAAGTGTCTGTCCAAGTCCTGTGCCCATGTGTTCATGGGATTGTTTTTTGTCTGTTGTTGAGTTCTAGGAGTCCTTTTTATAGTTTAGGTTTTAACACCCTTTCAGTCATTGCTTGCAAATGTCTTCTCCCACTCTCTCGGTAGCCTTTTTGTTTCTTGATGGTTTCTTTGTCTGTGCAGTAGCTTTTACGTTGGGTACAGTCCCATTCATTACTTTTGACTTTTACTTCCCTTGCCTTTGAGGTAACATTCATCAAACTCTTTCTGAAGCAAGGTCTACAGGTTTGGGACCTTCTCTTTCTTCTATGCAATTCATCATTATTGGTAGCATGTTTAGGTCTTTGGTCCAGTTTTAGTTAATTTTGGTATATGTTGAAAACTGTCAGTCTAGTTTCATTCTTTTGTATGTGATATTCTCTATGCCCTAGCACCGTTTATGGAAAACGTATTCTTTGCTTCATGTTATATTTTTGGCTTTCCATAGAAAACAATTTTACATATATATGATGGATTTCACTTTTCCTTCATTGGTGTGTGTGTGCCTATATTTCTGCCAATACCCTGCTGCTTATATTATTGTCATTGTGTGTTATAGATTGAAGTCGAAGAGTGTGAAACCTTCAACATTATTGTTTTTTTTCTTCGGATGCCTGTGGTTATTTGGTTATTTGGGGTCTATTTAGATTCCATAGAAATCTGTTGATGTTTTTCTTGAAATTTTTCAAAAAACTGTCATTGGAATTTTGATGGGGATTGCATCAAATCTGTTCATTGCTTTGTGTAAAATGATCATTTCAATGAGGTTCTTCCGTCCCATTTATGAATAGAAAATCTCTGCATTTCCTTGGGCCTTCTACAATTTCTTTTTTTTTACAGTTTATTTATTTATTTATTTATTTATATTCATTTTAATCGATAGACTTATTTGTGTGACATCTGTTAGCAAGGATTTCATAGGGTTCAGGCATACAATATTACTGTGCATTGTCAACTTGATGTATAATCAGTTCTCCAACTAATGTGACGTCTCTTTACATCACCTTATATTTAGTTTCACCCCCTCCTCTCCCAACCCCTCCCTTTTCTCCCCTCCCTAACCCACTCGTCCCCAAATAATCATTAAATTATTGATTGTGTCCATGGGTTATTTATTTGTTCATTTCGTTTTTTCTTTTCTTTCAATTTTATATTCCACATATGAATGAAGTCATACAGTTCTTTGATTTTTCTGTGTGGTTTATTTCCCTAAGCATGATGATCTCCAGTTCCATCGGTGTTGTTGCAAATGACTATATTTCATGTTTTCTTATAGCTGAGTAATATTCCATCAAAAATTAATTCAAAATAGATTAAAAACCTTCATATTAGACCTGTAACAATACACTGTATAGAAGAAGACATTGGTACTAAACTTATAGACCTAGGACTTAAGGAAGACTTCATGACCCGGTCCTGAAAGGCAAGGGAAGTATAAGCAAAAATAAATGAATGGGACTATATCAAACTCCAAAGCTTTTGCAAAGCAAAAGAAAACTTCAATTTCATTTAACATCTTGTGTTTGTCAGAGTGTAGGTCCCTCAGCCCCTGTGTTAAGTTTCTTCTCAGCTTTGAGGTTAGGGTTAACATACAAATTAGGGTATGTTTTGGACTGATTTTTAGGGTTATTGCTTTTTTTAGGTGTTTGGTATCAGTTAGAGTCAGAGTTATAACTAAGGTTAGGGTTAGCGTTCAGTTGGTCATTAGAATTAGGGTTAAGATTAGGGTTATATTGACTTTTGAAGTTCGGATTTCACTCTCAATTACTGTTATGATTAGGCTTAGTGTTATTTCTAGAATTTGGTTTAAGGGAAAGCACGGGTTATGTAATGCGTAGGTTTAGGTATGTGCTTAGTTTCTGATGAGGTTAGAAACCATGTTAGGTTCAGGTAACTAGCTATGGATAGCATAATATTTAGTGTTAGGGTTAGGGTTAGAGTTAGGTTTGAGGTTATTTTTTTAGTTTTAATTAGGGGTGGGTTAGGTTTAAGACCAAGATAGGGGCTGTAGAGTAGCTTAGCTTTAACTTATGTAGATGTTATGGTTTAGATTTTGAGTTAGGCTAAGGGATAAAGATAAGCTTAGGTTTTTTTTATTATTAACGTTAGCAGTAGAACAAAAGGTCCGATTGTGTTTAAGGTTAGATATTGTGTTTAAGTTAGGTCTCTTTGTTTTATTCATGGTTCAATTGAGAGGTTGATAAGAAGTAGTATTATAAGGTATGTTTTAAGGCAAGGATTGGCTCTCAATTGGGGATAATGTTAGGTAAGTGTAAGGGATGTGGTTAGGGTTAGGTTTACACTTATATATTAAACGTTATGTTTTGCGTTAAGTTTAAGGTGAGGTTTTGAGTTTGGTATGAGAGTGGTGTTAGATTTTTGTTTCCATTTAGGGGCCAGATTACACTTAGGATTACGTTTTGAGTAAGCTTCAAGTTAGGTAAATGTTAGAATGAGTTTAAGTTCAGAACACATTTTGTGATGATGGTTAGTGTTAGGTAGGTTAAGAATAAATTGTGAGATTAAGATGAAAATTTGAAATGAATTTTTTTTTTACTAAAGTTCAGGTTTGAGGTTATGTTTTTAATTAAGTGTAAGGATAGTGTTAGGTTTATTTTACAGTGTAGGTTTAGGGGCAAGTCTGAGTTTATGATTAGTGTTAAGGATAGGGTTCTTGTTATGTTTCCATTTGAAGTTTGGGTTGAGTTTGTGATTAAATTTAAGGTTACTGTTAAGATTAGGCTTACCATTGTTTTATGGTTTACTTTGAAATTGAGATTAGGTTTAGTGTTCTTTTTAGTTTATATGCTGGGGTTACGATTGGTGCACGATGTAGTGAAGGGGTAGGATGAGGGTTAGAGTGAGGTGTGAATTTCGAATTTGGGTTAAAATTACTTTTAATTTTCAGGTGTATGTTTAGGATTAGGACTCCCATTAAGCTTAGGTTTAGGGTAAGTGTGAAACTTTCAGTTAGGAGTGTGATTAGAGATAAGGTTATTTGTGAGGTTATATTTACGATCAGGTGCTGGTAAGGGTGAGGGCCAAGAGGATTATGACGCCCAAGCTTAGGTTTGGGGTTACGCTTAGGGATTTTGGGTATGTTCATGGTTCATGTTCCACGGAGATTTTGTTTCAGGATTAGTATTAGGTTTTGCTTTGACTCCAGGTTAAGGGTGTAAATTGGGATGGAGTTCATGGTTAATGTTAGAGAATAGGCCAGGTTTAGGGTTAGGTTTAAAGCTAGGGATAAGGTTAAGATTCCTTATGAGTTCCTTTGAAACTTCGGGTAAGGTTTGGGTGTAGGGTTCACTTATGATTAACTTTAGTGTTAGGTTCGTTATTGAGTTAGGTATTGTGTTTGGGATAGTTTTAATACTTATTCCTTTTTTTAAAAATTTTTGCCACTCTCAAATCTCTTTACAGTTATCGGATCAGGATTGAGAGAATGACTTCCCATGAAGATACCAAACACAAATGCCAGCACTTTCTTCCTTCCTCCTGGACCACAAAGGACAATCACCTATGAAATGCATAATAATGCGCATGAATCTCTTTTTCCCATTATCTCAAGGTTCCATTCTGTATTTTAGTTGTGTAAGAGTATTTCTGAAATACTTACTATAATTCTGAGTAGAATACAAATCATAAATTAAAAAAATACCAGCGGCTTCTATTTTAAATATTCTAGAATGCATGCACACACAATCACTCTAGTATTTTGAACAGCCAATTGTAAATCATAATCAAAGTGCATTGTGTCCTTGCTGTCCCCACCCCATGCCGCCTCCCTTTTTCACTTGGGAAAAGAGTTCAGTGGTGTGAGTATAGGTATAGTATGAGTTGCCCCTGCTAAATATATGCTCACCTATCTCACAGAACATACAGAGGGACAGTAAGTTGAGTTCATGTTAGACACACCTAAAATTCCTCTGCAAGAGAACGGCGGCCTGTTCATCATGTATTATGGTCCCAGCCACACAACCACGAAGTATAGGGTAAAACACACAAAAGTACGTACGTAATTGACCAGAACAAACCACCCTTTTACTCTGATTTATCTGGGATCAAGCAATGCCTTGAAATAGGTATGAAGTGTTGCATCAAAATTATCCATTTGAAATCCCAATACCCTGGTGAGAGCAGAGGCTTGGAGAGGTGGTTTGGCGCCAACAAGAGCGCCCTTGGGCCACCAGATCCCAGGCTGATGCCGGCAGACAGCCCTTGCAGGGCGCACCGACACTCCGCGGTGGAAAGAGGTAGGCGCCAGGGACCCATAATCAGAAATTTGGCTGACCGCGAGGGCACAGTTGAAGGGCCAGCCAATCGGGGCCCCGAGGCTGTATCAATAGCTATGATGTATTGCAGACCAAGAGCTCATCATGAGACAATAGAACTGTCATGATTGTGAGTTCCATAATGCGATGCTGTGGGGAGCTGTGACCCTGGGAGAGTTTAGAGGTAAGTTTAGGACTTGTGTTAAGAATGAGATTCTTCGCAACTTCAGCTTTGGTGTTAGCCTTAGAGTTAGCTTTCAGGTTAGAGGTTTTGTTAAAATTGTGTATAGTGTTCAGAGTATGTAAAGTTGGGGGTGAGAGGTATGTGTACTATTGTGGTTATGATTAGTGTAAGGATGCATCTTTGAGTTAGGATATGTGTTATGTTTCAGGTTAGGTTCAGGGCTAGAGTTTGGATTGGGTTAGAAGAAGCTTCGAGGTTATGGTGTTAAGAACATTGAAATGAGAACTCTGGATAGAAGGGCTATTGATAGAGTGAGGTAAAGTTTGAGGATAGAGTCAGATTTTTCGTTAGACATATGCTTGGCTTAGGGTTTGGGTGAGTTAATGATTAGGGGTAATTAGATACTTAGGCTTCTAGTTACCTTTGAGGATGGAGTTAGGTATTAAGATAGAGTAGGAGAAGGGCCGGTTTAATGATGTGGTGCAGATTTCAGTTTATGATTCGATTTTTAAGATTAGGGTGAGATTTAGCTTGGAGATCAGGTTTGATTTTCCATTCGAGGTGGGGTTGGGTTTCCAGTGAAAGCGAGTATGGGTTCCTTTCAGGGATAGTGTTACAGGAAGGCTCCAGTTTTCCACTAGGGCTCGCTTTAGCGTTAGATTTCAGTTTAGGAATATATCTTGAGTATATTATAAGATTTAGAATTAGGGTTCAGTTTATAGTAAAGCTGAGGGTTCTGTTTTAAATTAGGTTTGGATTTGGTGTTGGATTAGGTTTCGGGTTTCTTTGTAATTTAGGCCAGGTTTATGGTTTGGTTTTTTATTTATGTATTAAATTAATGACAGTGACATTAATTAGTAACATTACATTTTCAGTGTGCATTTCAATAATACATAATTCATATTCATATATTGCATTGAGCGTTCAGCACCCAGAGTCATGGTTTACTTTGAAATTGAGATTAGGTTAAGTGTTCTTTGTAGGTTATATGCTGGGGTTGTGGTTTGTTCACGATGTAGTGAAGGGGTAGGATGAGGGTTAGAGTGAGGTGTGAAGTTCAATTTTGTGTTTAAATTAGTTTTATGTTTCAGGTGTCTGTTTAGGTTTAGGACTCCCATTAAGCTTAGCTTTAGTTTAAGTGTGAAATTTTCAGTTAGGATCATGATTAGAGATAAGGTTAGTTGTGAGTTTAAGTTTACGATCAGGTGTTGGTTAGGGTGAGGGCCAAGATGATGTTGACGCCCAGTGTTAGGTTTAGGGTTACCCTTAGGGATTTTGGTTATGTTCATGGTTCATGTTCCAAGTAGATTTTGTTTTATGTTTAGGGTTAGGGTTTGCTTTGACTCCAGGATAAGGGTGTCAATTGGGATTGAGTTCATGATTAATGTTGGAGAATAAGCCAGGTGTACTGTTAGACTTGGGCTAGGGATAAGGTAAGGATTCCATTATCAGTTCCTTTGAAACATAGGGTAAGTTTTGGGTTTAGGGTTCATGTATGACTAAATTTAGTGTTTGGTTCTTCAACGAGTTAGGTATTGTGTTTGGTTAGTTTTAATACTTATTCCATTTTTTAATAATTTTTGCCACCACATTGGCATTTGAGATCATCAAAAGTGTTTTTCAACTTTCCATTTACCTAGAAGCAGCAATGGGGCCTGAACTCACATTATCTATTCAAATGCTCATCATAGATCTCACTAATCAGGTTTCTCTCAGTATTTCAAGAAAGCTTTTCAACTCTCAAATCTTTTTGCAATTATCAGATCAGGATTGAGAGGATGACTTCCCATCAATATACCAAAAACAAATGCCATCCACTTTCTTCCTTCCTCCCTGACCACAAAGGACAATCACCTATGAAATGCATAATAATGCGCCTGAATCTCTTTTTCCCATTATCTCAAGTTTCCAGTCTATATTTTAATTTTGTAATAGTATTTCTGAAAAACTTACTATAATTCTGAGTAGAATACAAATCATAAATAATAAAATACCAGAGGCTTCTATGTTAAATATTCTAGAAGGCATGCACGCACAATCATTCTAGTATTTTGAACAGTCAATTGTAAAACATAATCAAAGTGCATTTTGTGCTTGATGTCCCCACCCCTTGCAGCCTCCCTTCTTCACTTAGGAAAACGTTTCAGTGGTGTGAATACCGTTAAAGAAGGGAATGCCCCTGCTAAATGTATGCTCACCTATCTCACAGAACATACAGAGAGACAGTAATTTGAGTTCATGTTATACACACCTAAAATTCCTCCGCAAGGGAACGGCTGCCAGTTCATTATGTATTATGGCCCCAGCCACACAACCACCAAGTATAGGGTAAAACAGACAAAAGTATGTATGTAATTGACCAGAACAAACCACCCTTTTACTCTGATTTATCTGGGATCAAGCAATGCCTTGAAATAGGTATGAAGTGATGCATCAAAATTATCCATTGAAAACCTCAGAACCCTGGTGAGAGCAGAGGATTGGAGAGGTGTTTAGGCGCCAACAGGAGCGCCCTTGGGCCACCGGATCCCAGGCTGATGCAGGCAGACAGCCCTTGCCGGGTGCACACACCCTCCGCGATGGAAAGTGGAAGGTGCCAGGGACCTATAATCAGATCATTGGCTGACCGTGATGTTACACTTGCAAGGCCAGCCAATCAGGGCCCCGAGACTGTATCAAGGGTTATGATGTCTTGAGGCCCCAGAGCTAATCAGCAGACACTAGAACAGTCAGGATTGTGAGTTCTATAATGCGATGCAGTGGGGAGCTGTGACCCTGGGAGAGGTTAGAGGTAAGTTTAGGACTTGTGTTAAGGATGAGATTCTGCCCAGCTTCAGCTTTGGTGTTAGCCTTAGAGTTAGCTTTGAGGTTAGAGGTTTTGTTAAAATTGTTGTTAGTGTTCAGGGTATGTAAAGTTGGGGATGAGAGATATGTGTACTATTGTGGTTATGATTAATATAAGGATCCATCTTTAGTTAGGATATGTGTTAGTTTTCAGGTTAGGGACAGGGCAAGAGCTTGGATTGTGTTAGAAGAACCTTTGAGGTTATGATATTAAGAACATTGAAATGAGAACTCTGGGTGGAAGGGCTATTGATAGAGTGAGGTAAAGTTTGAGGATAGAGTTAGGTTTTTCGTTAGGCATATCCTTGGGTTAGGGTTTGTGTGAGTTAATGATTAGGGGTAGTTATATACTTAAGCTTCGAGTTACCTTTGAGGTTGGAGATAGGATTTAAGATAGGGTAGGAGAAGGGACGGTTTAATGATGTGGTGCATATTTCACTTTATGATTCGGTTTTTAGGATTAGGGTGAGATTTAGCTTGAAGGTCAGGGATGGTTTTCCTTTCGAGCTGGTGTTGGGTTTCCAGTAAAAGCAAGTATGGATAACTTTCAGGGATAGTGGTATGGGAAGGCTCAGGTTTTCCACTAGGGATCGGTTTAGTGTTAGATTTCAGTTTATGATTATTTCTTGAGTATATTAAGAGATTTAGAGTTAAGGTTCAGTTTATAATAAAGCTGAGGATTCTGTTTTAAATTAGGTTTGGATTTAGTGTTGGATTATGTTTGGGGTTTCTTTGTAATTTAGGCCAGGTTTATGGTTTGGGTTTTTATTTATGTATTAAATTAATGACAATGAAAATGATTAGTAACATTACATTTCCAGTGTGCATTTCTACAATACCTAATTCATATTCATATATTGCATTGTGCGTTCCGCACCCAGAGTCTCTTCATTTTCCCCCTATATTTGACCACCCCTTTCCTCTTCTACCACCTCTCTTTTTCCTTACTTTCATGCAACCACTAATGTGTTGTGTTTATTTATGAGTTTTTAGATTTTTCTTTGTTGCTTTCATTTTTACATCCCAAGAATGAGTGAAGTTCTATGGTTCCGAGCTATTTCTATTTCATTTATCTCACTTAGCATGGTAATCTCCAGACCCAGACCCATCCATGTTGTCACAATCGGCAGTGTTTCATCTTATTTCTGGGCGAGTAGTGTTTCACTGCGTGTTTGTACCACATCTAATGCATCCATTCAATTGTTGAAGAACATGTTGTTTGTTGATATGTCTTGACCACCATAACTTGTACTGCAAGGATCACAGGGTTATGTATATCTCTATGAGTACATGTTTTCAGTTTTGGAGGGTGGATACCCAGAGAAGGGATTGCTTGGTTGTATGGTATATTTTTTCTTAACATTCTGGGGAACCTCTGTACTGTTTTCCATCTTTGCTGCCAATTGACATGCACACCTGCAGCATATGAGAGTTCTTTATTCCCACAGCCTCTCCAACACTCGTTATTACTTGTCTTGTGGATCATAGCCTTTCTATTAATAACAGGTATGAAGTGGTAGTTCATGGAATTTTTCTAATAGCCAGTGTACTTAAATATTTTGTATGTATGTCTTGGGTGTTTGATTAATCTGTCTTCTTGGGGAAAGTGTCTGTCCAAGTCCTCTGACCATGTGTTCATGGAATTGTTTGTTTTTCTGTTGTTGAGTTCTAGGAATTCTTTATATAGTTTAGGTTTTACCCCTTTTTCAGTCATTGCTTGCAAATGTCTTCTCCTACTCTGTCGGTAGCCTTTTTGTTTCTTGATGGTTTCTTTGGCTGTGCAGAAGCTTTTACGTTGGGTACAGTCCCATTCATTTCTTTTGACTTTTACTTCCCTCTTCTTTGAGGTAACATTCATCAAACTCTTTCTGAAGCAAGGTCTACAGGTTTGGGACGTACGCTTTCTTCTATGCAATTTATCATTATTGGTAGCATGTTTAAGTCTTTGGTCCAGTTTTAGGTAATTTTGGTATATGTTGAAAACAGTCAGTCTAGTTTCATTCTTTTGGATGTGATATTCTCCATTCCCTAGCACCGTTTATGTAAAATGGATTCTTTTCTTCATATTATATTATTGGATTTCCATAGAAAACAATCTTTACATATTTATGTGGGATTTCACTTTTCCTTCATTGGTTTGTCTGTGCCTATATTTCTGCCAATACCCTGCTCCTTATATTATTGTCATTGTGTGTTATAGATTGAAGTCAAAGAGTGTGAAACCTTCACAATTATTGTTTTCTTCCTTCGGATGCCTGTGGTTATTTCGGACTCTTTAGATTCCATACAAA
>PVJL010020986.1:0-11195 GCA_004026885.1 Lyroderma lyra
GAAATACGAGAAATAAATAATACCATAAAAGAAGTGAGAAAAGAAATAACTGCCATAGGAAACAGGACCAACCAGATGGAGGAAAGAATTAGTGATATTGAAGACCAGAACATGGAAACAGCTCAGAAAGAGGAAGAAAGGGAATATAGAACCAAAAAGATTGACAGAATTCTGCAAGAAATATCTGACTCCATGGGATAAAACAAAATCAGGATAATAGGAATAGAAGAGGGGGCAGAGCAATCTACAGAGTGCATACTCAAACAAATCGTAGATGAGAACTTTCCAAACCTATGGTAAGATCTGGAAACCCAAGTTCAAGAAGAAAACAGGTCCCCCAGATACCTGGACCCCAACAGATCTTCTCCAAGTCACATGGTAATAAAGATGTCCAAAACTAAAGACAAAGAGGCAATTCTCAAGGCAGCAAGGGAAAAAAGAACTATAACATTTAGAGGAAAACCCATCAGGATGGCATCAGGTTTCTCAGCAGAACATCTACAAGCCAGAAGAGAGTGGAACCCAGTATTCAAAAATTTAAAAGAGAAATTTCCAGCCAAGAATAAACTATCCAGCAAAATTATCTCTCAGATATGAAGGTGGAATAAAGACCTTCTCAGACAAACAGAAGCTGAGGGAATTTGCCAGCACGAGGCCAGCATGCCAAGAAATATTGAAGGAGGCTCTTCAGCCTGAAACAAAACATCAGGAAAAATGGAACAAAGTTGGGGCAACAAGAAAGAAACAACAATAAACAAACAAACAAATAAAAACAAAGAAAGAAATAAGTAATGGCCACAGGAAATCCTCACATATCAATCATCACTATAAATGTCAATGGAATGAACTCACCAATAAAAAGACATAGAGTAGGAGACTGGACTAAAAAACAGAATGCATCCATATGCTGTCTCCAAGAAACACACCTCAGCTGTAAGGACAAACACAGACTCCGAGTGAAAGGATGGGATAAAATACTCCAAGCAAATGGTAACCAGAGAAAAGCAGGAGTGGCCATACTGATATTTGATGAAATAAACTTCAAGTTAAAAAAGATAGTAAAAGACAAAGATGGTCATTACATCATGATAAAAGGTACAATGCAACAACAAGAAGACTTGACACTAATGAACATATATGCTCCCAACCAGGATGTACCAAAATACACAAAGAAATTACTAGCAGACTTGAAAGGAGAAACTGATGAATACACAATCATAGTGAGTGAATTAAACACCCCGCTAACAGCCATGGACAGATCATCCAAACAGAAAATAAATGAGGAAATAACAGCTCTAAATGGCACATTACAGCAACTGGACATTATTGACATTTACAGGACACTTCATCCTGCAAAAAGAGACTACACCTTCTTTGCTAGTGCGCATGGAACATTCTCAAGAATAGACCATATGCTGGGACACAAAAGTAGCCTCAGCAATTTCAAGAAGAAAGAAATCATACCAAGTGTATTCTCAGACCACAAAGCTTTGAAATTGGAGATCAACTATAAAAGGAAAGCAGAAAAAACCACATATACATGGAGATTAAACACCAGCTTATTAAAAAATGACTGGATAAAAGAACAAATAAAAGATAAGATTAAAAAATATATAGAAACTAATGACAATGAATATACAACCTACCAGAATTATTGGGGCACAGCGAAAGTGGTAATAAGAGGGAAATTTATATCATTACAAGCCTATATTAAGAAACAAGGAAAATCACAAGCAAACATCTTAGCATCCCATCTTAAAGAACTAGAAAAAGAAGAGCAGACAAAACCCAAACTCAGCAGAAGGAAAGAAATAATAAAAATTAAAGCAGAGCTAAACCAATTAGAGAACAGAAAGACAATAGAAAAAATTAACATTACAAGGAGCTGGTTCTTTGAGAAAATGAACAAAATTGACAAACCCCTGGCAAGACTAATCAAAGGATGAAAGGAAAGGACACGAATATTCAAAATTAGAAATGAAAGGGGAGAAATTACCACTGATACTACAGAAATACAAAGGATTATAAGAAAATATTATGAAGGACTTTATGCCACAAAATTTAACAATCTAGAAGAAATGGACAAGTTTCTAGAAACTTATAGCCTACCAAGACTGAACCAAGAAGAACTGGATAATCTAAATAGACCAATCAATAGCAATGAGATTGAAATGACAATACATAATCTCCCAAAAGGCAAAAGCCTTGGACCAGATGGTTTCACCAACGAGTTCTACCAATCATTCAAAGAGTAATTAACACCTATTTTCCTCAGAGTCTTCCAAAAAATTGAAGAGGAAGCAATACTTCCTAACTCATTCTATGAGGCCAAAATTACTCTAATACCAAAGCCTTGTAAAGAAAACACAAAAAAAGAAAACTATAGACCAATATCTCTGATGAACACAGATGCAAAAATCCTGAACAAAATATTAGCAAACAAAATACAACAATGCATCAAAAAGATCATACATAATGATCAATTGGGATTCATCCCAGGAGCACAAGGATGGTTCAACATACGAAAATCAATCAATGTGATACACCACGTAAAGAAAATCAATGATAAAAAACCATATGTTCATTTCAATTGATGCAGAGAAAGCTTTCGACAGGGTATAACATACATTTATGATCAAAACACTAAATAAAATAGGTATAGAAAGAAAGTATCTCAACATAATAAAGGCTATATATGACAGACCCTCGGCTAACATCATACTGAATGGGGAAAAGCTGAAAGTTATTCCCCTAAAATCAGGAACAAGACGGGGATGTCCCCTGTCACCACTGTTATTTAATATAGTACTGGAAGTTCTAGCCACAGCAATCAGGCAAGATAAAGGAATCAAAGGTATCCAAATTGGGAAAGAAGAGGTCAAATTGTCACTATTTGCAGATGACATGATCCTTTATATAAAAAATTCCAAAGATTCCACCAGGAAACTTTTAGGAACAATTAATGAATATAGTAAAGTTTCAGGATACAAAATCAATGTACAAAAATCAACAGCATTCCTTTATACAAACAACGAGTCCACAGCAAAAGAAATGAGGGAGTCAATTCCTTTTGCTATCACAAGAAAAATAATGAAATACCTGGGAATTAACTTAACAAAGAACGCAACAGACTTATACACAGAGAACTATAAGACACTTTTGAAAGAAATCGAAACAGATTTTAAGAGGTGGAAAAATATCCCTTGTTCAAGGATAGGAAGACTTAACATTGTTAAAATGGCCATTCTGCCCAAAACAATCTACAGATTTAATGCAATACCCATCAAAATCCCACAATCATACTTTGGTGAAATAGATAAAAGGATTACTAGGTGTATATGGAACCATAAAAGACCTCGAATTGCCAAAGCAATACTACATAAAAATAATCAGGCTGGTGGCATTACACTTCCTGACTTCTATTTATATTACAAAGCATCAATAGTCAAAACACTTGGTACTGGCAGAAGAACAGAAATAGAGGCCAATGTAATAGAACTGAAAACCCAGAAATAAACCCACAAATATATGGACAAATAATTTTCGATAAAGGAGTAAAAAACATACAATGGGGAAAAGACAGTCTCTTTAGTAGGTGGTGCTGGGAAAACTGGAAAAACATATGCAAAGAATGAACCTGAGCTGTGAACTCTGTCCATATACAAAAATTAACTCAAAATGGATTAAAGACCTTCATATAAGACTTGCAACAATAAACTGTATAGAAGAAGACATTGGTTCTAAACTTATAGACCTAGGACTCAAGGAATACTTCATGAACTTGTCCTCCAAGGCAAGGGAAGTAAAAGCAAAAAGAAATGAATGGGAAAATATGAAACTAAAAGCTTCTGCACAGCAAAAGAAACCATCAACAAGGCAAAGAGACAGCCAACTGAATGGGAGAAAATATTTGCCAATAACGCATCAGATAAGGTTCTAATATCTAAAATATATAAAGAACTATTAAGACTTAACAACCAAAAAACAAACAACCAAATTGAAAAGTGGGCAAAAGAACTAGACAGAAACTTCTCCCATGAAGAAATAAAAATGGCCAGCAGACATATGAAAATATGCTCATCCTCATTAGCTATCAGAGAAATGAAAATCAAAACCACAATGAGATACCACCTCACACCTGTGAGAATGGCTATTATCAACAAGACAAGGAATAACAAGTGCTGGAGAGGATGTGGAGAAAAAGGAACTCTGGTACACTGCTGGTGGAGTGCAAACTGGTACAACAACTGTGGAAGGCAGTGTGGAGGTTCCTCAGAAAATTGGGAATGGAGGTACCATTCAACCCAACAATCCCCCTTCTGGAGATCTACCCAAAGAACTTGAAAACCTTTGTTCACAAAGACTTATGTACCCCAATGTTCATTGCAGCGCTGTTCACAGTGGCCAAAACATGGAAACAACCAAAATGCCCTGCGACAGATGACTGGATAAGGAAGCTGTGGTACATATACACAATGGAATATTACTCAGCTGTAAGAAAAGATGAAATACTGTCATTTGCGACAAAATGGATGGAGTGGGAGATCATCTTTCTAAGTGAAATAAGCCAGACAGAAAAAACAAAGAACTGCAAGATTTCACTCATATGCAGAATATAAAACTGAAAGCAAAGAAAAAAGAAATGAACAAATAACCCATGGACACAATCAATAGTTTAATGTTTATTTGGGGACGTGTGGGTTAGGGAGGGGAGAAAGGGGAGGGGGTGGGAGAGGAGAGGGAAGCTAAATATAAGGTGATGGAAAGAGAAGTCACATTAGGTGGTGAACTTATACATCAAGATGACAAGGCACTGTATAGAATTGTATGCCTGAAACCTATGTAATCCTTGCTAACAGATGTCACTCCAGTAAAAAAATATAAAAAAGAAAAAAAACAATTAGCTATCATTATTTATTATAATGATGTAATACACTGATCTTTTCAATAGTCAAATAAAAATGTTAAATGAAAAAAAAATAAATTAGATAATCATTACCACCCAAAGTGTAAGGTGGGATACAGACATGTCAAATATAACATTCTATAAGTTATAGAAGTATCACATCACTATGCTCTAACCTGTGGTTTATCATCACCATTTCTAATGATTGAAAAAAAAATTTAATCTGAGCTATAATGCTTGAATCTTTGCAGTCTTTTTCACATTGTCCATTCACAAACTTAAGGCTGCTGGTGTCATGTCAGTGGTTTCTAAAGCCAAATTTATTTCAGACCTAAATAAAGCTCTCAGGCTTAAACCATGGATGCAAGGAAAAGAAAGCCATGATTACAATGGCACGAGAAAAAAATTTTCCCCAAACTTCAACTAAAGCTGGCCAAATCTAAAGAAACACATGTGATTGTGACAAGTTTTAATGATCCCTTCATTCAAATATTAGGAATTATTTCACAAGGAGATCTTCAACTGTCCCCAATTCTTGGGAAAATTAAATTGCATCACTGCCACACAAAATATTATAGAACACAAATAACACATTTGTGTGCTTGCCTGATAACAGTATTCATGTATTTCATCTATCGCTTATTTGGAAAAAGCAACACATTCTCTTCTACTATTCCTACTTTTGCCATGAAAAGCACAGACACCCATCAGAACTCCAAATCGGTCAAGGGGCTCATCATGTCTTCATTTTTGTCAAAGACCTAGACTGACACATGCAGGTGGTTGGGAATGTGGTTTCTTGTCAAGGAGTCTTCATGTTGTTTCAGGCACAACCAAAAGCAGCAGAACCCACTTACCAAAAAAGAAAGTACTTCCCGTACATTTAAGTAGATGTCTTGTTATTGCAGCCAGCCAGATCTAATCAGTCCTTGCCTATAAAAACATGTGAAAAAAATGTAGAGACCCTGGGCACAGTTTCTTTAATGCTGCTTTTTTTTTTCCTATAGAAAGTGCCTAGGTCTTGTATATTACTCATCAACACCAGAACTGTATGTTTCTAAAAAGGTAAGTCACTGTTAAATATCTGCTTGTGCATTCTTCTGGCTCAAGAATATATATGGTTTGTGTTTTAGTTTTCATGAAGGTGTACAACTACATGAGAACATGTAGTTGATAACCATGCCTGTATGTAGCAGGGGGTTGGCTTCTTGTGTTTGAATCTTGTGCAAGACTTACACCTTGAAATGTGATTTTATGTGTTTAAAGGCACAAAGTAAGGTGAGTTAAAGATGTGTGATAGGCTATAAGTTTCTAGAAACTTGTCCATTTCTTCTAGATTGTTAAATTTTGTGGCATAAAGTCCTTCATAATATTTTCTTATAATCCATTGTATTTCTGTGGTATCAGTGGTAATTTCTCCCCTTTCATTTCAAATTTTGGATATTTGTGTCCTTTCCTTTCATCCTTTGATTAGTCTCGCCAGGGGTTTGTCAATTTTGTTGACTTTCTCAAAGAACCAGCTCTTCGTAATATTAATTTTTTCTATTGTCTTTCTGTTCTCTAATTGGTTTAGCTCTGCTTTAATTTTTATTATTTCTTTCCTTCTACTGACTTTGGGTTTTTGCTGCTCTTCTTTTTCGAGTTATATCCCAATGTTCATTGCAGCGCTGTTCACAGTGGCCAAAACATGGAAACAACCAAAGGTCCCTGCAACAGATGACTGGATAAAGAAGCTGTGGTACATATACACAATGGAATATTACTCATCTGTAAGAAAAGATGAAATATTGCCATTTGCAACAAAATGGATGAACCTGGAGATCATCATGCTAAGTGAAATAAGTCAGACAGAAAAAACAAAGAACTGCATGATTTCACTCATATGCAGAATATAAAACTGAAAGCAAAGAAAAAAATAAATGAACAAACAAATAACCCATGGACACAATTGATAGTTTAATGTTTATTTGGGGATGAGTGGGTAAGGGAGGGGAGAAAAGGGAGGGGGTGGGAGAGGAGGGGAGGAAGCTAAATATAAGGTGATGGAAAGAGAAGTCACATTAGGTGGTGAACTTATTATACATCAAGTTGACAATGCACTGTAGAATTGTATGCCTGAAACCTATGTAATCCTTGCTAACAGATATCACCTCAATAAGTCTTACAATAAAAATGAATTAAAAAAAAATAAAGATGTGTGAGTGCAGGGCATGTAACCTGCTGGTTAATTCTCTTGGTTACCAATGTCTTTCAAATTATAGTTGCATTATATTGCTTAGCCAACTTGTAGCATCAGGTAAGTTTCACTCTCAGCTGTAGTACAATTACCTAGATAGCAAAGGACTAGCACAAATGTGAGGATATAATGTCTTCTGGGAATATTCAGAAAAACGTGTTTTCCAAAAGTTATTCATGTGTAAATAAATATTTATGTTATTTGTTCAATGCTACTTTTCTCTTGCTGTTACTAATGTGTCTTGTGTACATGACAATGTTCTGGGGAAACCTGAATTTGAACAACATTCACTGATATTTCTGCTGTTAAAGGCAGAAATTATTACCACTCTCTTACCATGTGACTAAGAATTGATGTTATTTTCTCAGGTTTCACCCCACTGTGAGCAAATGTCACTCTGCTACATTCTGGCATTTTTCTCAACAATCAATTTAAAAAACCATGGGTAAGTATTAAGCTTTGGCTCAGAAGCTAGGATAGCACTGAGTGATGTTTCTTATAAAGTCTTCATGACATTATGACTTGAAAAATATTTTTGCTTCAGCCAACCATAGGCCTGGTTTTCTCAGGCCTTCAGAGAGTTTAAATTGTTCTGAAATGCATGTAAATCCTCCAGTAAGCCACTATCACTGGTCTGATACTGACACAGCTGTACTCTCTGAGATGCTGTGGGCTACATTTTACAAATAATCGCCTACTGATTTTTTCTTTCACCAGCAGCTTACACATGGTCCTCACCATCTGGGAGCTTTCTGACTTCTTTATTTTCATTACCATATTCTGCCCAAATTTCTAGGTCACCATCTTTCCCTCATCACAAATTTCTCCACCTCCATTATTATTTATATGACCAGCACTACATCTAGGTTTACTATTCTCTATCTTGCCTTTGTCTTAAAATTTTATAACTTCTCCCTGCGTAGGTCTGAACACTTTCTATGTGGAGTACTGTACATGAAGGTCCACAGTCTCATGCTTTCTCATGTCCAGTTACAGACTTAAAGCCCTCCACGTTTTCTGTATTGCCCAATATTTTGGAAACATCAAACCAAACCTTATACGTGGCTTTGTCACTGAGTTGTACCACCCAGAACTGAGATATATAAGAATATGATATGCAGAACTCAATTAACAAAATGGCAAGGCAGGTTTTGAGGAACAAGTCTTCTTGTTAATTACTATATACCTGTGATTGTTAGTAAATAAGGGCAAATGTTACACTGATTTTATTGTATCTCAATGTCTAAATGAGAGAGCTCTCAAGTTCTGAACAGGGTGTTTTCCATACTGAGGACCACCAAGAGCCTATTTCTAAAGATTCAGAACCGATATTCCCAAAAATCTTTCTCAAGTAACTTCTATATTTCAGCTTCTGCTGCTGTTCTGAATATCAGAGCAAACTCCTGAGATGCTAAGTGCAAAGCCAAAGTTTCCACTGTGAAATCAGAGTCTTAGATCATATGTCATGTTGATGCACAGGGGACATTCACGAAATTATAGATAATTAGATACATCCACAATATTCCAGGGTGTATGGGAAAAGAATCATTTGAGACCAAATCTTCAGACATTGGAAAGTAGTCTGACCCCTTAATTTGTGCAGAATTGATCTCCCATGATAAAGAACAACAAAAAAGGCAAGAAAAGCAAAAACTCAAGTATTCTTGCTCCCACTGTTTTCTTCTTTGTCTCTTGCTCTTCATGTTCCTTTTATTATTCTTTATTCTTCTCTGTTATTTTATTATTTACTTCCTCTTGTCTTTTTTCAGGCTTTCTATCTTTACCTAAACTATGTTTCAAACCAAAGTACTTCTGTGAGGTCAAGCAAAGTAGAGAGTAAAACAAACTCAATAGCAAACAAAAAAATAAATAAAATCTACCCTTAATTTATTTTTTGGCAACATATGACCTATTTTTAGAGACTGTGACCCATTCAAATATTCATACAAATCTGATTTTTTTGTAGTTACAGTGTCATGGGGTATTTCACCTTTTGTAAACAGAGTAACATTACTGTTATTCATTAAGTTCTCAGCATGCTCACAAATATCGTTTCTAATAAAAACATTGTAGAGATATTTGACACATAATAGCAAGTAGTCTCTTTCTAGCTTAGTGAACACATGGATTATTACTTGACAGCAGATTATAAAGGTGACAATTCTGTATACATTACAAAAATTTGTGCACAGCCAATGTCTTCTCAGAATATTTTAGGCCAGGTGCTCACCAAACCATGGTTTGCACCATTGACATTTCTTCTCTTCCATTTAAGGTAAGTAAATAATTCATTTTTTATGTAAGCTCTCTCTACCCTTTTAGCCTCAAAATGCTTAGAGTGCATAAATCCTAGTAAATTACAAGGTACTCAGCTGGTTTAGAAGCCTAAGTTTGGATGCTCAGAAGATACAAAGAACAACACTGATGTTTTATTTTTAAAAGTTCACACTTCTGTGGCATCATTAATACTAAATGATGGTAGTTATGAGTGTAAATTGAAAATCTTGCACTTGTTTGTGCCGTACATTCAATGACATTGCCTTCGACAAACAGGTAATCAGGACAAAGCATGCCTCATAAACTAAGGTTGGCACAAGTATGCATTCAGAATAAAAAAACCTTCATACTTACTTTTCAAAGAGCGGTTTGCTATCCCCCAAAAAACTAAGCATTCTGAATTAAGGCATTTGAATCCTGATAGTCAAGAAAAAGTCAAGTTTCACATCTGACTTAATATTTGAGCAGGAGGTACAACTTTTCTCATGTGCCTTCCATTACAAAAGAAATAAAAAATACTTGTTCTACACTATTATTCAGCACAGTTTTCACTTTCTACCATTTTCCTTAGATGTGTACAGTAGTACTGACTTAGTAAGATGCAAATTTAGTGTTGAATGGTGGGCCCAAGAAAGGTGGCAGAATTTCTAGACTAGAGTTTGAGAGTTTTTTTTTTCATACCCAAGCATAAAAATCTATCCTTGTTATATAGCTTATCTAATTGCAAAGTGAGCTGAAGTTGTATCAAGACAAAATGCCTACAAGTTAGTAACTCAAGGCCTTATGTGACTGCTTTGCAATGCATACAATATTATTTAATCATCTTTATGTCTCCTCAATCTCTCATAGGTGCATGTGAATGATGTAAAAACCACTTACCAAGTCTTATTGGAGGTTCTTTATAAGCACTGCATTTCTCACATACAAACTGTGATGCTCAAGGGCATATAAAATTATTTTGTTTTCTTTTCCTTTCTTTTTGCTGTCAGTGATGTTATAAGATTATGCCTGTGAAAGCTATGACAAGTATCTCAGATGAACAAAACAAATTACTCACTGATAGAATAACTAGTTTCCATAATGGGTGTGTAGACTTAACACAGAATAGATCAACTCAGGCTTCAGACAAAACTGGCATTGTGTATGAGTTGCATATGTTTTTCATAGTATATCCTCAAGCTCCACAGGTCATGCTCAGTGCTTCCTGAAGCAGAAAATAAGATTTGGTGAAAGTGTTGCTCAAAGCCTCCTTCTATCACACAACTCTGAGTTTTAAAGAGTGCTGAGAAATCTTCCATGATTTTACAAATACACCAGGGTGTATTTCAGCAACAGCCAGACTCACTCAGACCCTTTTAGCACATCTAACACAAATTAAAAAGTATAGCAATTCTTACACAAATACAATATACTTAAGAATGGCCAATATAACCACCCTCAGAAACTCACACACACTTTCCCACTTATTCCTCAGAGACAGATGAGTAACCACAGTCCTGCCTAATCAATGGCTATTAAAAGTTTCTAAACTGAGGCATTCTTGGGTGCATACATTTCAGTGAAGTGAGGGGTTCCTTTGTTTCTTTTTCCATCAGAACATATTGAACTTCCACTCTCTCCTCTCCCAACCCCTCCCCTTATCTCATCCCCTCCCTACTTTTTCCCAAATAAGCATAAAACTATTGAATGTGTCCATGGATTATTTATTTGTTTCTTCATTTTTCCTTTGCTACTTTTAGTTTCATAGTTTGCATATGAGTGAATTTATACAGTTTT
>PVJL010020987.1:0-11182 GCA_004026885.1 Lyroderma lyra
CACACGTGGCACCCCCTCCCCGGCATGTGGCACCCCTCCAGCTCTGGAAGCCCGGTCCCCTAATGTGCACCAGCCATTTCCCACCTGCCTCTCGGGGGGCACTGGGCCCCGCCTCCGCCTTTAGCTGCTGTGCGGGTGAAGCTGTGGGGAGCAGAAATGTGCGAAATCTTCCCGAGTCTCCGCTTTCCATGTTTGAGGGAAATACCCAGAAGGGGGCCTGCTGGGTCGGTCGTAAGGCAGCTCTGCAGGTGCTGTGTGACGCCCCGGAGGGCGGAGGAGGGGCGTGCTCCTCGCCGCCAGGACTGTCACTTGCTGGCACACCAGGACTGTCACTTGCTGGCACGCCAGGACTGTCACTTGCTGGCACACCAGGACTGTCACTTGCTGGCACGGGGAAGATGTTAGGTGAGGGCAGGGAGGGTTGCAGGCAGAGGGCTGACTCTCCTGGCGGCGTGCCGTGTGCTAGGCTGGGGCATTTGGCTTTGGGGGTACCTGTGTCCCCCCAGAGGACCCAGCCCTAATGGAATGCATCAGGGGAGTGAACGGTCAAGGAAGTGGGGTGCGTCTGAGGCCTGGGGTACGGGGGGGGGGCTGGAAGTCCTGAGACATGGCCACCCCCGGGCCCCACAGAGCCATCAGCCTCCCCACTTCCTGGGCTCCGGAAGTCGCATTCCCTCTCCAGATCCCCTCGGGGGCTCCCTGTTCCTGGGCTAATAGAACATTCAGGCCTCTCGGTGACCCAGAAAACCACCTTTGTGCCGCAGGATGGAAATGCAAGTCCTGCTAATTGGGAGCCTGTGGGCGGGGCCGGAGGCCACGTGACCAGCGAGCTCTGTAGAGGCGTCCAGGGTCAGAGCACGTCGGCACAGGCTGGACAGGCTCCTGGTGGCCATCAGGGCCCCCAGCCTCACAGATAGCAGGCACTTCTTAGGAAGGAATTTTGAGGACCACAGGGCACCCCCTTTGTTTGCCCTGGGCCCTCTCGCCTGACTTCCCCCAGTGCCCCTTCCTGTGGCGTCGGCCAGGCAGCTCTGTGCTTGCAGCTTGGAGAGGACCAGGCTGGTCACTCTGCCCCTGAACGTGGTTCTCTGCCGACAACCCCCCCCCCAGGCAAAGTCCCAAAGTATCAGCTTGTCCTGTGAGGGTGGCCCTGGGCCCAAGGGCCTCCTTAGGGGTCTGATTGGCAGGAAGAGGTTGTCCCAGGTAGCAGTTCCGGGACCATGATGAGGCCACGCTGAGCTGAGGGGACACTGGGGCTGGCTCCAGGCTGTGGATGTCCAGGATGTTTCCCAGGGCTTGGGAAACTGAGGCAGCCCCTGGCGATTGTGACCATGGGGGGTTGGGGTATTGGATGCTGGATGGCCAGTGGCAGGGGCCGGGGAGAGGCCCACGCCTGTGACACCATGCAAAGCTGCAGAGAGCCCAGCTGCTCAGCTCCCGGGGGAGGCGGCGTGGTCCTGGAGGGCTTCCTGGAGGACGCAGGACGGGGCTTTGCTCTGTCAGCAGGGGAGGGCGTGCAAAGGCACAGGGATGTTCCTGGTGTGAGGAGCACCCCGGTTGGAGGGGCAGGGCAGGGCTGGGCAGGGGGACGAGAGCCCGGTGGGGGGCGGGGACTGAGCTCCAGCCCCAGGCCAACGGGGAGCACAGGACAAGGACATTGGAGGGTCCGGGCCAGAGGGGCCTGGGGGACCTGGAGGTCGCTTGCAGGTCAGAGCTCACCACTCCCTGCCTCCGTGGGGCCTGTGTCTGTCCCTTCCAGGGGTCTTGAGCTCATATGTGTCAGTGTCACAAGTAGCCACCGGGGGCCTTTGGCTCCTGGGGAGGCGGCCGATTGGGGAAACGTCCGGCCTCCTCGGTTCGTGGAGGCCCCCAACCAAGTAAGACCCGGGGAGACGCCTACACAGGGCTGCCCAGGACTCGGTGTGCGTGTTTAACGCTTTTAGTCCCGGACACCGCCAGGGACGGTAACCTGGCCAGACACGGGGCAATTACGGGATTTACCGGTCAGCGCGTGCCTGGCCGCTGGGTGGGCCGGCGAGAGCCCTGGGGGCAGGCTGGACGGGGCCCGTCTCCCGGCCTTGCCCGTGCGTCCTGCGGGCCCTGCGTGGCGTGTTCAAAGCTGCTGTAAGGACTCACCTCACGGGAGGTCGTTCTGGAATGTGAGGCCTGTGCCAGGGGGACCTTCTGATCCCACGTCCACCCCCAGCCCGGCGGGGCAGGCCCGGGCAGTTCCTGGCGCCCTGCGGCTGGAGGAGACATTTGCCTCTTTGCAGCATGATGCAGGAAGACCTCTCGGGTGACGTTCCTGCGGCCCTCGCGGAACGGTGCTGTGCGGGTGCCAGGGCCAGCACACGTCTTCCCGCATGGGGGCCACCAGCACGGACGTGCTGCCCCCACCCTGCTAGCTCTGCCTCCCCAGGTGTCCTCAGAGCTCAGAGCTGTCTGGCCGAGCAGGAAAGTCCAGACCTTACCTCCCCTGGACTGAATGTCCAGCAGCAATGACCAGTCCACTGGTGGCTTTAAGAGGATGACGGTCCCTGCTCTGCCCGTCCGAACACTGGGGCTGAGCCGTCGCTGGTGGAATGATTGCCACACGCTGGTCAAGGAGGCGCTCTGTCCCCTGGGACCCAAGGCTCCACCCCTGTGGCTGTCCACGTGTGTTGCCCCGTGTGGTTTATCTGTGTCCCTAACCCCAGGCAGGTCCCCTGGCCCATCTGGATCCCAGCAGAGGGCTCAGGTTCCCCCACAGCTGCTTCCCGAGGCGGCGGATACTCTGAAACAGACAAGGGTGGACCTGAGACCCCGTCTCCCTGCAGGTCGCTGCCGCCCAGGCCCGGCACCGGGCCTCCGTGCGGAGCTGGCCAGGCCCGGCTCTGCAGGACCACTGTGTCAGTACATGTCGCATGTTAGCAAATCAGTGTGGAAGGACCGTGACTACCGCCAAGGACAGTGACGACACACACAGCGTATGTGTGTCTATCCCCAGGGTGCAGCTCAGTGCCATGGGAGGGGGGAAACTGAGGCCCTCTGGCCACACCCTGTTCTCAAGGGGCTCTCCTCTCCTACGGTGGAGTCGTGACTCTGCAGACAAAAAGGCCTTTGACCACCAAGAGGGTCGGGGACCCTTCCAGTGGCCCCCAGTCCTCCTGGCCCCCGGGGAGTTTGGGCTCCCAGCCGAGTCTCTTCCCGGGACCCCTCTGGCCTCACGCTGGCCTGGTGAGCTTGTACCTGCCGTCGGTCCACAGCGGACCGGGCCGCGGCAGCCAGCCCTCCCCGGGACGCCGCGTGTCACGGGCCACAGCGGACCGGGCCGCGGCAGCCAGCCCTCCCCGGGACGCCACGTGTCACGGGTCACAGCCGCCGCCACGACCTGCGCTCCTGACGGAGGGCCCTGGCCTGGAGCCCCCCGGAAAACCCTAACTTCCAGTGCGCTTTCAGATATCTCTCTCGGAACCCCGCGTGGCCCCAGCCTCCGCTCTGCTCCCAGGGCGTGTCCCTCGTTTCCCAGATTTGGTGTCGACTGTCCTCAGGTTGAAACCGCCGACTCGGGGAGTCAAAACGCAAAAACGAACACAAAAGCGTTGGCTGTTTCGTACACTAAAGCCAGCAAAACGGTCATGACCGCAGAACACAGGGTGCTGGGTGCTTTTCAGTGCAGCGTTGCTAGCAGACCTGGGTAAGGCCTGGGGTCCCGCTTTCCAGGCCAGACCCCCAGACAGGGGGTGCCAGGGGGTGCCCATTAACCGGGCCCAGGCACAGGAGGTCTCTCTCTCTCTCTCTACTTCTCTTCTGACCTTAGGGGGACACAGGTAAGTTGTCCGTGAAGCCAGCCGGAGCCTGCAGAAAGGGGGTGCGTGTCAGTACAGCTTCCATTTACTGGGGTCCCTGCAAGATGGCGTCAGAAAATTATGACAGTCCATCAAGTGAGAGTGCCCGTCTGGAGGCTGCCCAGGTGCCCAGTGAGTCCTCTGCGGGGCCGTCTGGGGTTTCTCCTCCAATTATTTCCTCTCCAGACAGAGCCCCACCGGGAAGGAGCTCATTGAGTTCAGAATGTTCCAGGGCACTTTATCAGGCTGGGTGACCGCTGGGGCCTCCCCACTGCCTTTCCTAACTCCTCCCCCACGAGAGGAGAGCAATCCCAGCCTGACCCCACGGCGGCGGTGCCTGGAGTCTGGGCCAGGCCTTTCCTCCCCCTGGACAGGCACCCCAAGTCTCCACTCTGCCCCTGCGGGCAGGTCGCACAGGGTGGGGTCTCAGGGCGTGGGCGCTCCCGGGGCTGGAATGTTGGGTCCCTACCGACCTCTCCAGTCGTGCCTGTGGGCAAGTCTGGCAGGAGGATCCCTGGTGGGGAGACCCTGGAGCGTGGGGATGGGTTTGGTGGGGCCCAGGCTCCTTGGGTGGCCCCGGGCAGTGTCTCCCTGGGGTGGACGAGGGCCCCGGAGGCATGTGGGCACGGGAGGCAGTGCCCAAACAAGACTGCAAAGGCGATGAGTCACGGAGCGCGAGCCGTCCTGCCCGCCCGCCTCATTCCACAGCGCTGATGGCGAGCACCGCAGGCCCCTTCCGCCGGCCCACCCTCACCTGGCGGCCCCCTCCCCGGCCCGGCCCGAGCAGGCCTGGGGCTCAGCGCTCGCAGCAGGCCACGGTCCACGCTGGAACCCAACACCGCTCTGCTCCCCTGCCTGTTTTCGTGGCGGCCTCTCCGCGGCAATGACCCGGCTTCACCTTCTTAAAAGGTGCAAAATACCCGCTGGTGCCCAGGAAGAGCCTGTGTAAATGACAGCTTCCTGGCATCGATCTACAGTGAAGTTGGGAAACGTGGAGTCCAGGCGTGCCTCTGACCTTTGAAACGCTTCGAAAGCGTCCCTGCCGGAAGACCGGCCAGCTCCTCTCCCATGCCTCCCGCGACGGGGAGCTCACTACCTGCCGAAGGGCGTCTCCCAGCAGCTCTGGGGATGCGACTCCCCGCGGGCCCCCCATGGGAGGCCAGGTCTGCAGAGCACCTCGGTCCCCTTCCTCATGGGGGGACCTTCGCATTGTGTGCTTATGTGTGCCCCCGTGGGTTCCTGTGGGCTCCCGTGTGTCTCCATATGCCCCCCGTGGGCCCCTGTGGGCCCCCATCCACTCCCAGCAGCCTCCTCGTCCAGGGCTCCCCAGCAGGTCCTCATCCTCTGAGAGGGACCTTCTCCATGGAGCGTCGACAGGGGTGTCTTTTTCTCATGACGGGCGGTTCCAGGACTGGAGGCCAATGTTATGGGAGCAGCCGGACCTCGCCCCAGCTTCTGGGAGTAGAGACTTGTGTGGGAACAGTCTGGAGCCCCAAGGACATCGTCAGAGACTCCTGAGGACAAAGTGAGTGGGCACAAGCCCCACCCTCTGAAGGGCATTTCATAAAGAACTGCGAGTGTGGACATTTTCCCATAAGCCCCAGCACAGCCCCCTCCCTCCAGCCCCCGGCTCCGGCCCCGGCCTCGGCCTCTGTGGCTCTGCTCTGTGCGTACCCCAATTCTGTGCGTGCCCCCAGCTCTGTGCGTGGCCCCGGCTCTGTGCGTGCCCCAGCTCTGTGCGTACCCCAATTCTGTGCGTGCCCCAGCTCTGTGCGTGCCCCCCAGCTCTGTGCGTGCCCCCAGCTCTGTGCGTGCCCCCCCGGCTCTGTGCGTGGCCCAGCTCTGTGCGTGCCCCCAGCTCTGTGTTTGGCCCCGGCTCTGTGCGTGCCCCCAGCTCTGTGCGTGCCCCCTTTCCAGCCCACGGTCATACTGGGCTGTTTCCTCCTTACCCAGCTGATCTCAGGACTCAAACACACACGTTGACTTTTGCAAAGTTCTTTTAAAATAAAATCACTTTATGAAACCAAAAAGGAAAAATTGTGCAATGTGGCTGTGGCCAGGTCCCCGTGTTCACGGGGCAATGCCTGTGAGCTGCTGCGTGGGCCGACCCCATCCCACTTCATTCTGTTTTTCCCGTGGGGCTCTGAGGAAGCGCCATCGGGAACCCCATTTTACAGACCAGGAGACTGAGGCCCAGAGAGGTGAAGCAGTGTGTTGAAGGTCACACAGCAGGGATACCGGTGGGAGTTCAGACCAAACCTCCGGGTGCATGACACGTGTCTAGTACTCTCTCGGACTGACATCAGTGCTGACGTCAAAGAGAGGATCGTTTTACCCAAAAGCAAAAGGTGAGTGTTCCCGGGAGGCGGGAAAGGTTGGATTCCCCCCTCCCGGACGGCTCCGAGGGCGACGGCCACCTGGGGACGGAGAGGCGTCGCCGTCCCGGCCCCCGTCCCGCCCCGGGCCCCCACCCCTCCGGCTCCGCCCGCGTGCGCGCTCAGGCGCTGTCACTTCGGAGGCGGGGCTGGGGGCGCGGGGGCCGGGCCCGCCCGAGCGCGGCCATTGGCGGGAGCAGGTGCGCGCAGGAGGCCACCGCCCACGGCGGGGCGGGGCCGCGAGCGGATCAATGAAGCGGGAGTGGGCAGCGGGCGGCCGGCAGAGCGCGGCGCGCGGCGGCGGGACCCGGTAGGGTGAGTGCTCCGGGGGCGCGGGCCGCGCAGGGTCGGGGCAGCGGGGGCGCCACGCGGGGGTGCCGTGGGCGGGGGCCGGCGGGGGGGACCGAATGCCCGCGCGGCGGGGCATCCGGGCGGGGCGAGTGCTTGGGGTCCGCAGCGTACCCCGAGATTCTCTGCGGGCGGAGGGTGGGACCGAGCGCGGCCCCGCTGCCCCGGGTGACTGGGGTGCACAGCGCCACCCTTCTCGCCGCCGCCAGCCCCCCCGGGCGGGAAGCCTCCGAGCAGGGGGCGCAGGGCGCTGGGGTGGGGGCGGGAGGCGGGGGAC
Organism: Lyroderma lyra; assembly: GCA_004026885.1. Lineage (NCBI taxonomy): Eukaryota > Metazoa > Chordata > Mammalia > Chiroptera > Megadermatidae > Lyroderma > Lyroderma lyra. The sequence continues at coordinate 6,828 of PVJL010020987.1, forward strand.
AGGGGTGGGGGCAGCGGCCGGGGAAGGTGGTCGCGGCGGGGGGCCCCGCGCGCACGCAGGCACAGGCCACGCGGCTCGGGCGGGGGCCACATGCGCCTTCCGGGGCTGCCGGGTTGTGGGGGGCACCCCACCTGTGGCGGATGCCCCGCTGCTGAGTCAAGGAGGAAACCACCAGGCACAGAAGTTTCTGGAGGCTTTGTTAGCGCCCCCGACACCTCGGGACGGGGAGGTAGGACCGGGGGGCTCCCATGCCCGCTGGGGGGTGTGCAGGGAGGACAGGGGGAGGACGGAAAGGAGGGTGCAGACCCACCGTGGGCGCCGGTGGGCACACTGGGCCCCGATGGGGAAACCCGAGCCGGACGCTGGGATCTGCGCTCCGGCCGTGAGCCTCACCCGCGAACTGGGTGCGGACAGCAGCCCCTGGGGCAGTGGGGTCAGCGCCACAGGGCCAGACGGGGGCTGGCCGCCCCAGCCCCCCGGCCCGTGACCCCGCGAGCCGGCCGCTTCCTCCTGTCCTGTGGCCGTGGGACTGGGCGCCGCCGGCCGGACCCTCAGTACTTTTCCGCCGGGAGGAAGCGGGCAGCCTCCGGCCACTCCTCCCCGTGCTGTGTAGAACCCCGTTTCCTCTAATCAGAAACCGGGGGGCCGGGGGGGCAGCTGGGACTAGGCGAACTGCGAGGGGCCTCCCCGTGGGTTTCAGTCTCTGCGGGGCGGGGTGGGGGGGACCTCAGAGGACAGCAAGCGCTTGCTTTCAGTCTAGTAGTGACGGTGACGGTGACCGCAGCCGCAGTTCACTGAGCGCCAAGCTCCGCTCACCGTCACCGGAGGTGGCGGCCACTGCACGGACCAGGGTCCCAAAAGCAGGGCCACCAGCCAAGGGGACAAGAGCCTTCGGCCGTGGGGAGGCAGGGAGGACGCCCCTCGGGAGGCGAGCCTGTGCTGCGGAGGGCACGGGAGGGGCATCTGTGTTGGACCCCACCGCACCCCACGTCGCGGCCGCCCTCCATGGGCACCTGTCCCCGCTTTCCCGCTGGGCTGGGCGGCAGGTGCTGCCTGGAAATCCCTCACGGGGCTGCCTCCTCCCTGGGGCTGCGACCTAATCCGAGGTTCCCTGGGAGCCAGCCAAGCAGGTCCACCCCACGTCCCTCCCACTGGGCGGTGCAGGGGCTGGGCGCCTGGGGCGGGCATGCCTGGTGAACGGGGGTCCTCGGGCTGGCCTGTCCCTGTGAGAGCCCGGGACCCGCCGGGACTCGGCTCACAGCGCCTGGCGCTCCTGGCCTTGCGCCCACGGTGGCTGGCGGGGCCCATCTGTGCACGTCTGGTTTCCAAACCGCGAAGATTTGCTCCACTCCCGGTGACCTCTGAGCTCACGCATGGGGCTGAGCACCATCTCCACGGCGCCGTCCACCTAGAAGTGTCCGTGAGTGCGGTCCCCTCCCCAGGCCAGCATGGCTGAGCAGGATGAATTCCGGCTTCCCGGACTCATGCCCTGGAGCCAGTGGCCACGGCTGCGGTTCAGTCCCTCAGGCGTCCCCGTGGGCGACGGGCGGCCAGGGAGGCGGGAGGCACCCAGGGAGCTCTCCCTCGTCCTCAGTTTTGTCCAGCGGAGGTGCCGACAGGGCCCAGAGCCTGCGGGAACGTTCCCTCCCTCTGGTCACGTGGCCTCCTGTCCTCGGGCCTGGCCAAGAGTCCATTGTCTGCTTTGGGGACAGGATGCTCCATTAGCCTCCCACGCTCATGGCCACTTTCGTCCCGGGCATCCGGACGCTTCCCGGGCCTTCTTGTACCGGGTGTGGGCACCGGCAGTGGGACAGGACCGGTCCTCCACATGGCCCGCTGGAACTCCCCCGGAATGGGGGCAGCATTGAGGTCTCTGGTGACCAGGGCCCCGCTGGGGGAAGCGACAAACCCGGCCTGTGTCCCCTCGTGGGCTGGCTGTGGGGACTCTTCCTGCTGCTGGCCTTGGCTTGGCCCTCAGCCTGCTGCCCCCAGACCCCCCTCGTTTCCCTTTGGTGGCCATGGTGTCACCCCGTTTCCTCCAGTATCACACAGAATGCACCTCTGGCCACATAGCTGGGGGCAGGTGGATGCTTTCAGGCGAGGACCCCCCAAAGGCCCAGCATGATGGGGGGGGGGCTGTGGACCACGACCCAGCAGGCTCCGCTGATGGGTGTCCAGGCAGTCACCGCGTCCTGGGCTATGGGGCTTTCTGTCCTCCCACGTGAGCCGGGCTCCATGTGTGACCCTCGCCCACGGGGCTGCCTTTTCTGGGTGGCCGTTTTAGCCAGCAAACCTCGAGGGTACCCGAGGCGTTGCCCGGCGGCCTGAGCCACAGACGCGCGGTATCTGCTGAGCTGAGGGCGGCGCCCCGCCCCCACCCTGGGCTGCTTGGGCCCTGGCATCTTGTCAGCAGGCACGGGGGGCCTGATATTGGGGTCCAGGGGCCTAGGAGGACTCCTGGAAATAGCCAAGACCATCACGTGGACAGAACCTGCTCCCCAGCACCCCCAAACTCCATGAAGGCCCTTCTCTGTGTTCCTCACGAGCCCCAAGTGGTGCCCTGACCCACTTTGAATAGAGGAGCTGGGCCCTTCAGGTTGGGGGGCTCCTCCCCGTGATGCCACCCACTGAGTGGGGAAACTGAGGTCAGAGAGGCCTGAGGCCCGAGCTGGGAGCCCCTGTGCCCCCGCCTGCCTCTGGGTGCACAGGACCACGGGTCTGAGACAGAACAGTCTTGAGCTCGCAAAGGCCCCACCCTCCCCACACTGGGACAAGGGACAAGGGCCGGGGCAGGACACTCCCTCCCACACAATCCTGCATTGTTAGCCTCATGCAAAGCAGCCTGGGTGGTCACCAGGTATGCAAACTGGGGTGTGCCGGCACTGCCTCCTGCCATCCGGCTCCACAAACAACTGTGAGCCTCTCCTCCTCGCACGGGGGAAAGGGGCACCCGCGCGTCCTAGAAGGGGAGAGCCCCGCCGGTCATGGGGGCAGGGGCTGTCCTGTCACTGTGCAACAGGTCACAGCAGTGTGGGCGGCAGCCTCGGAGCCACCAGGTGCGGCGCGGAGCAAGCTTTCTGACTGGAAGCTAAAGAGAAAGAGAAATGGAACCCGAGATGCCCCCAGGGCAGCCGGGTTCCCAGCGGGGGTCGGGGTGGAGCTGGGAGTGCGCCTAAGGGAGGGGCCCGGCCGCGGAGCCCCAGGCTCAGGCCCCGGGGAGCTGAGCACATCACTCCCAGGAACCCCCCTCTGCCTCCTGCTGCGCCGTGCAGGCCGCCTCCTGCTGGGGGATGGAGGGAGCGCAGGTCGGGGCAGCGCCGGCCTCTGAGCGAAGGAGCAGGCGGAGAGGCGCCGGCCACCGCCAGCAACTCGAGTCCTTTACTGCAGCTGGGACGCCGGTTCCCACAGACTGGGCTGCGGGGAGCTGGGGGCGGGGCAGGAGGGGAGGGGAGGGGAGGGGAGGGGGCCGGGCTTCCTTCACAGGATGCGGCGGATGGGTCAGGGCAGCCTGTGGACGTCAGACGAGACCTGTGGTCTCCTCCCACGAGAGCGTGCGGACGTGAGCTCACACACGCGCGTACACGTGCGCACACGCACACACCCTCCCCACCGAGGCCCCGGGCTCCAGGGTCCACGTCGCCCTCCCCCTCACCGTCCTGGCCTGGGAGTCTCCCGCTCCCCATCTGACCCGGGTTAGCGCCCAGCGGGCTCCCCGCCTGACCCGGGTTAGCGCCCAGCGGGCTCCCCGCCTGACCCGGGATAGCGCCCAGCGGGCTCCCCGCCTGACCCGGGATAGCGCCCAGGGGGCTCCCCGCCTGACCCGGGATAGCGCCCAGCGGGCTCCCCGCCTGACCCGGGTTAGCGCCCAGCGGGCTCCCCGCCTGACCCGGGATAGCGCCCAGCGGGCTCCCCGCCTGACCCGGGATAGCGCCCAGCGGGCTCCCCGCCTGACCCGGGTTAGCGCCCAGCGGGCTCCCCGCCTGACCCGGGATAGCGCCCAGCGGGCTCCCCGCCTGACCCGGGATAGCGCCCAGCGGGCTCCCCGCGCACATGAGGGCGTTTCGCGGGCACCTCCAGGCCAGGGGGCCGGCTGAGGCTTCACCACAGCTTCTTCTGGCCCCGATGTCCTCCTAGGGGGACGACGGACTGCGGGCTGGACAAGTGTCCCTGGGGCAGCGGTGGAGCACAGGGCCCTGGGGAGCACATGGCAAGGTGGGGGCGAAGGCCCCCCAGCCCCCGACGGTGTGCGTGCACGGTGCCTGGACCCCCGTGAGAGCGGGAACTGCCTCCCACCCCGTGCCGGGGAACACGCGCCTCCTTGGAGCAGGGGAGTCCCAGTCACAGCCCCGGGCTCT
>PVJL010020988.1:0-11199 GCA_004026885.1 Lyroderma lyra
TGTCTTTGCCAGGCTTTGGTATTAGAGTAATGTTGGCCTCATAGAATGAGTTAGGAAGTATTGCTTCCTCTTCAATTTTTTGGAAGAGTCTGAGGAGGATAGGCGTTAATTCTTCTTTGAATGCTTGGTAGAACTCGTTGGTGAAACCATCTGGTCCAGGGCTTTTGCCTTTAGGGAGATTATGTATAGTCATTTCAATGTCATTGCTATTGATTGGTCTATTTAGATTATCCAGTTCTTCTTGGTTCAGTCTTGGTAGGCTATAAGTTTCTAGAAACTTGTCCATTTCTTCTAGGTTTTTAAATTTCATGGTATAAAGTCCTTCATAATATTTTCTTATAATCCTTTGTATTTCTGTGGAATCAGTGGTAATTTCTCCCCTTTCATTTTTAATTTTGGATATTTGTGTCCTTTCCTTTCATCCTGTGATTAGTCTTGCCAGGGGTTTGTCAATTTTGTTGACTTTCTCAACGAACCAGCTCTTCGTTATATTCATTTTTTCTATTGTCCATCTGTTCTCTAATTGGTTTAGCTCTGCTTTAATTTTTATTATTTCTTTCCTTCTGCTGACTTTTGGTTTTGTCTGCTCTTCTTTTTCTAGTTCTTTAAGATGGGATGCTAAGATGTTTGCTTGTGATTTTTCTTGTTTCTTAAGATAGGCCTGTAATGATATAAATTTCCCTTTTGGAGTTCCCTGTTGGTGTAGTGGCTTAAGGCTTCAGCGTTGGCACTGTCAGCGCTGCAGCCTGGGTTTGATTCACAATCAGGGAGCTACCCACATACCAAAAAGAAAAAAAAAATTTCCCTCTTATTACCGCTTTCGCTGTGTCCCAATAATTCTGATACGTTGTATTTTCATTGTCATTAGTTTCTATATATTTTTAATCTCATCTTTTAATTGTTCTTTTATCCAGTCTTTTTTAAATAAGCTGTTGTTTAATCTCCATGTATATGTGGTTTTATCTGGTTTCCTTTTACAGTTGATCTCCAATTTCAAAGCTTTGTTGTGTGAGAATACACTTGGTATGATTTCGATCTTGAATTTACCGAGGCTACTTTTACGTGGTCTATTCTTGAGACTGTTCCATGCGCACTAGAAAAAAGGTGTAGTCTCTTTTTGCTGGATGAAATGTCCTGTAAATGTCAATGATGTCCAATTGCTGTAATGTGTCATTTAGAGCTATTATTTCCTTATTTATTTTCTGTTTGGATGATCTGTCCATGGCTGTTAGCGGGGTGTTTAAGTCTCCTGCAATGATTGTATATTCATCAGTTTCTCCTTTCAAGTCTGTTAATAGTTTCTTTGTGTATTTTGGTGCATCGTGGTTGGGAGCATATATGTTGATTAATGTCAACTCTTCTTGTTGTTGCATTGTGCCTTTTATCATTATGTAATGACCATCTTTGTCTTTTACTATCTTTTTTAACTTGAAGTTTATTTCATCAGGTATCAGTATGGCCACTCCTGCTTTTCTCTGGTTACCATTTGCTTGGAGTATTGTATCCCATCCTTTCACTCTGAGTCTGTGTTTGTCCTTACAGCTGAGGTGTGTTTCTTGGAGACAGCATATGGATGCATTGTGTTTTTTAATCCAGTCTGCTACTCTGTGTCTTTTTATTGGTGAGTTCAGTTCATTAACATTTAGAGTGATGATCGATATGTGAGGATTTCCTGTGGCCATTACTTATTTCTTTCTTTGTTTTTGTTTGTTTGTTTATTTTTGTTTCTTTCTTGTTGCCCCAACTTTGTTCCATTTTTCCTGATGTTTTGCTTCAGGCCGAAGAGCCTCCTTCAGTATTTCTTGGAGTGCTAGCCTCATGCTGGCAAATTCCCTCAGCTTCTGTTTGTCTGAGAAGGTCTTCATTCCACCTTCATATCTGAAAGATAATTTTGCTGGATAATTTATTATTGGCTGGAAGTTCCTCTATTTTAAATTTTTGAATATTGGGTTCCACTCTCTCCTGGCTTGTAGAGTTTCTGCTGAGACATCTGATGCCAGCCTGATGGGTTTTCCTCTAAAGGTTATAATTCTTTTCTCCCTGGCTGCCTTGAGAATTGTCTCTTTGTCTTTAGTTTTGGACATCTTTAGTACCATGTGTCTTGGAGAAGATCTGTTGGGGTCCAGGTATCTGGTGGACCTGTTTTGTTCTTGACCTTGGGGTTCCAGATCTTTCCATAGGTTTGGACAGTTCTCATCTATGGTTTGTTTGAGTATGCTTTCTGTAGATTGCTCTGCCCCCTCTTCTATTCCTATTATCCTGATGTTTTGTCTCATGGAGTCAGATAGTTCTTGCAGAGTTCTTTTAATCCTTTTGGTTCTATATTCCCTCTGTTCCTTTTTCTGAGCTGTTTCCATGTTCTGATCTTCAATATCACTAATTCTTTCCTCCATCTGGTTGGTTCTGTTTCCTATGGCCGTTATTTCATTTCTCACTTCTTTTATGGTATTATTTATTTCTTGTATTTCCGTCTCAATCTTTCTTATGTTTTGAATTTCTTTGTTAAATTGTTCTTTTTGTTCACAGAGTTCCTTTTATGTCATTTACATTCTTTTTTATGTTTTTTATCTCAGCTATGGTGTTCTGCCACTAGGTTTTCATTTCTCTCACAGCCTTTAGAATGGCTGCTTTAAATTCTCTGTCACTTAAATCCGACCCTTCCAGTTGTAACAAGCTGTCTTCTGGGTAAATTTCATGTTCTTTTTGAGGAGTTTTAGTTTTTAAGGAATTCATCCTGTCCGCTGGGTTCTTCCTCTTTGACATGAGGGCTTTATGTTCAGTGCCCAGATTATTGCTTTTGTGGTATCTTGCTGTAGGGCAGACACTAGGTGGCACTGGGGGTCAAGTTTTTGGGGAGAGGGAGTTGTTTGTTTCCTGTTTTTGATCTCCTACTGCGTTTGGAGGCTAAGCACATATATCCTGTGGAGAGGCCAACAAAAGGCGCTCCAAGCGCGGCTCTGCCTTCTGCCCTTTGTTGGGGAAGGTGTTCTGAGGCTTGTTTCTGCTTGCTCAGGTGAATGCTATCAAATCAGTCTTTCTTCCTAGCCCTGATTCAGCATCTGGCTGTCTATGGGCTCACACTGTTTTCAGAACCCTGGGGTGCATGAGGAAGTACACACTCCATAAGTCCAAAGCTGTGGGCCTGGCCTGAGAGAGCAGGGTTGCCTTTACAGCGGGCTGGGAACAGGATCTGCAGTCCTGTGTAGGTCTCCAGGGGGCCTAGAGCTGGGGTGTCATCTTTGCAGTTCAGAGTCCTCGCTCAGCCCTTCTACCACTCAAAAGTTCCAGAGGCTGGCTCCCAAAGTCAATCCCCAGAATGCTGCTCCAAAGTCCAGCTTCCCCGTGATCTCTCCCCTCCCTTGAACTGCCAGCTCAGATCCTGTTGCAGTTTCTGTTCCCTTCCCTCTCCCTGACTCGCCCCTTCTCTCCAACCTTCAGGTGTTTACTTGCGATTTTTGGATTTCTCAACAGCCGTTTTGTCACTTAGGGTCCTCTTTCTTGGCTCCTGGATGGCCGTTCAATTGTGTTTTCTGGGAGAGGCTTTAGGGACCTCCTTTCCAGTTGCCATCTTGCCTTCTTCTCATAATGTTTTTATTTGACATAAGTTTATGTTACTGTGTTGTTTGTGATCCATGATTTACAGCACACTTTAAAACATACCTTCTCTCAATTATAGCTCACAACTGACTGACTGTACTAAACACGTTGAAACTTGTCACAGACTCTTACTGAGTTTTGACGTACCACTTCTCATGTCAAAGATCCCTGCCTTTCCATTGGATGGCATTTGGCAGTAGCATGTACAATTACCATAGTTTTTTTTTTTTTAAATCACACCTTGTAATTTACACTGCCATTCTCAGGTCAGCTCCCTCTGTCATCCAGCTTGTATTTGGGCCAGTCTTTATTAGAAAACAAGATGAGCTTCTTTTTTCTTTTCTTTTTTCTTTCTTTCTTTCTTTCTCAGTAAAGTTGGATAGGATGCAGCCAAGAAGGAGTGGGAGGCATGAAAGAAGGACATCCTCTCTTCCTCCCCATCTCTGAAATATGCCTTCTGAGGCAACATGTTTCCCACCTCAGGCCTGCTGCTATCCCCCTGAAGCTACAGAATTATGTGCACCTTCCCATGCTTTTCCTCTCATTCCCCTCAAACTGCACACTTAAGCATACCTTACCATTTGCTTGCCAAGGAAGAGCTCTCTGTCCTGTCTTAATTTAAATATCTCCAAGCTCTTCTTTCCCATCTTCCCCTTAATTGGCCTCTTCTCTTTGTCTATTTCAGCCACTTTTTGAAATGCTCCATACTCTGGGTCCTGGGGTTAATTTGGAGCCATTTTACTAGCCAATATACTTTCCTTCTCTGGTCGTCTGTCCAGACCTCTAACAAGATTGTATCCAGTATCACTCTCATAGCCCATCCCTGTAGAGATGATTCAAACAGCCTATTATAATCCTTGAGGAGAAAATATAGAAACCTTTCATTGTCATTAAAATCTGTATTGGTCCTGTTTCATGACCTATGAACATGACATCTGACTGGTGAAGGCAAGATAAACAATGCTGTAAAAAAGCAAAAGCCTAGTCCAATGGATAAGACCTGAAGCTGAGGTGTTAAAGCCATTTCCAATTAGAGGGGAAAAAAACTACAAGAAGTAGAATCCAAACAGATACAGCAGGCAAAAGTGTCTGGCCAGACAGGAAGAACCACCCAGACTGAGACTTAGGTTTATGCTTTCTGAATACCAAAGGTAATGAAAGAACTCACAGAAGTAAAGGACACTGTTCTGTGATGACAAAAGGAAGAAGGTCTAAACCAAGGGGGTAAGAAAAAGTTTAAGACTGCTTACACAAGAACAGAAATCCTCCAACCTATCCCTATAATTAATACTGGCTGCTCCAGAGTGGATGGGGCAGAGAAATTTACAAAAAGCAAAAAGACACCCAGTAATGAAAGTGAGGGTCAGAGAAAGTAGAGAATACCAACTCCAGGGAGTCTGTGCTAGTTCTAACACTCAGGCAATGCCACAGGAGTGGTATTATATGATTGTGAAGCCATGTGTCTTGCACAGATATTTTCTTGTATTCAGTGGGGCACTTATTGACAATCTACCCCAATCTGTGACTGACTCATCTTGTCACATAAGTCTTCAATTGGAGGATGCTGTAACAGATCTTAATTGTTTCAAGCCAGTCAAGGTGCAGCTAGAGCCCTCCTGGAGTGATTTAGTTGAAGAAGAGGAAGAAGGTGGAGGGAGTGGGTAAAGAAAGCAGACTCAGAAAATCCAAGGGAGGAGAGAAAGATAGAGAGTTGAGCCACCAAATAACTATGTTTGGGAATTGCTGAAGGGAGGAGTCTTGGATGCTTGAGAACTGTGTTCCTTTGTGATGCACAGGTATTTGTCTTGTGCCTGGCAGGACCTAAACCTAGTATCCTGAACCATAACCAGGTTATCTTCCCATGGGTGATTTCTTTGAGATGGTGGATGCCCTAAAAGGCTTCAAGTGTCCATTCTGCACTCACCAAGATGTGCAGCTGGTAGCGGGTGGCTATTAGAAAGAAGCAGAAAAATAAGAAAAAGTAAGATAAGTACCTTAAATCTAGGTGATCTGAGACATGGCACCGACAGAGATGTCACTGGAAATGACGCTTGTCCTAGGTTCTTATCTTCTTAAAGGAAATAATTCAGTCAAGGGACAGAATCTAGTGAGCAGCAGACAGAAAAGTTTATTAGCAAAACAAGGACACTTTGAGCATGGAGTGAGCTGATCTGAGAGTAGGTAGCAGTCCAATGTCTCTGGGACCTTGATCTTTTATCTTATAGATTGGGTTACCCTCCTTTTACTTTTTTCCTGTTATTCTCCTTGTTTTTTATTTTTTCTCTTTGTTTTTATCCTTGTTTTGCATGTTTCCCTCATCTTGGTGTGTTTGCCTTAGCTCAAGTCTTTATTCTAGTTTGCATTTCAGTGGGTTCACAACAGGATGTTAGTGATGCCACTGGGTTACACACGGGGCAGCTGTCTCCTTGTTTCTCCTCCTCCTGCTCATGTTTACCTTCCTACTTATTCTATCAAAGGTACCACTTCCACTGAAAAAATAGAAGGTCTTTCAATAAATGTTGCTAGAAAAACTGGATATGTGCATAGGGAAAAAATTCAACCTGTACTTAACTCCATATATAAAAAATAAATTTAAAATAAACTTAAATATAAACCTCTAGAATATTACAAAACTTCTAAAAAAATGTGTAGGGAAATAATTTTACAATCTTGGGGTAGGAAGAGATTACTTGGATTGGAAACAAAAAGCACTAAGTATATTTTCAAGTTTCATAAATTCTATTGATCAAAATTAAATATTTCTGTATTCAAAAGATGCTAATATGGAAATAAATAGGAAAGCCAAAACCAGAAAATATTATTACAACACGTATATCTGGCAAAAAACTTGTATTCAGAATAAAGGCTAAACTCTTACAAAGTGCCCCAAAATGAAAAATTTGATTAAAGATGGGAAAAATACTTGAATAAACACTTCACATAAGAAGCATATTAGTGGCCCATAAATACAGAAAAACATAAAACATAGTTATCAGGGAAAGCAGATTAAAACCATAGTAAGGAACCATTACACACACACATTAGAAAGGTTAAAATAAAAAAGACCAAATGTTGGTGAAAATGAGGAGAAATTGGTGCTATGTAAAATGATACAGCCACTATGGAAAACTATGTTTATGAACTTGGAAATTTTATCTTATATGTTTACCCAAGAGAGTAAATCTGTAGGTTCACAAAAAGGCTCATACAAGAATATTTATTGCAGTTTTATTTGCAATAACTAAAAATTAGAAATAACCTGAGTGTCCATCAGTAGGAGAATAAATAAATTTTGGCTTCTTCACACACTGGAATACTACTCAGTAATGAATTACTAAAACCCATAACAGCATGGGCTGATCTTAAAAGCATTATATTAAGCAAAGACAGATCCAAATAATAAATATTGCATGATTTTCATTTATACAAGATCCAAGAAAAGACAAAGCTATTAAACTATAATGACAGATATTACAAAGTGGTTCCTAGGGATAGGGATAGGTGTTGAGTGGAAATGGGTACAGAGATCTTTTCAGGATGTTGTAAATTTTTGTATCTGTTTTGTGTGGTTAATATAGAAGTATAAACAATGGTCATAAGTTACCAACATGGAATACTTAAGATGTGTGCAACTTACTTTATGATAATGATACTTCAGTTAGAAAAAAATGTGAAAAAGAAAAATGTCATTTTAGTTATCACATGGGGCATGAATAGAAAAAAAAGAAAAAACATCAAAAAGATAGGTGATATGGAAGACATAGTATATTGCAAAGGAAGAAAGCACAAAGATACATATTTAAATTCAATTTTCATTTATAAATTTTAACAATTTTAAAATATTTACATATTTTCAGGAAATTATATTTCACAAAATTCCACAATTTATTCATTGTCTTCTTTCTCTTACTCCCTGTGACTGGTGTAGTTCATAGCACTGTGGTATAGATGTCAACTACTGGAGCCAAATTTATTTCCAAATTCAAACACAAATAATGTTTGTGAATTGATACTCTTTTGTGGTTCATCTAACTTCAATTTTACCAATTCCATTAAGGGAAATTGGATTTAGGTTTGAATTTCTGTTGCTGGCCAATTTACTTATAGCATAAATATACATTGCTTCTTAGCTTGCATATGCACAATCTGTGATAATGTGAAGTTATTAGGAATTGAAGCTATAAATAAAATGATGTGTGTTCATTATACAGCTAAATTAAACTTCAAAGACAAATAAAGAATATTGTATAAGTTGAAGAAGAAGGAAGAAAAGGAGGAGGGGGGGAGAGATGGAGAAAATAAAAGAAAAATAAAACAAAAAGAGAAGCCTCATGACGGTAGCTAGAGAGATGATGCAACCATTGGAGTTTTTGGACTGACACATGACCTCTAAATTGTTACTGGACTTTTCAGATGAGTGCCAAGCTTCTCTTGAATTGATGACCCTTGGACTGGACTGCATCTAATCTTGTCTGTCTTTAGGGCAATGTGTCTGAACCTAGAGAGTTTGCGTTTGTAGCCATTGGTCTCTATCTCTATGGCTCCACATACTGTAGTGTCTTTGATATTTCCCCAGGCTCCTGCCTACCCACCAGTCCTTTCAGCACATTCACACCTGCTAACTGGAGTACTGAGTACTTCTTTATTTCTTGCATACCATACATAGCTCATGGAAAACTAGGAATACTCATTATCTCATACCAAAGCTTCTGCTTACTTATCTTCCATCACATTGCTGCTGCATTAACCCATGCCACTTGATAATGGCCCCAAACAAAGCTTACAGCCTTTCCTTAGCATGGCCAGGGAATGTGACACCAGTTATGACTTACTTAAGTTATATTTATTGCCTACATCGATGTTTTCTATTACCCTGTCCCTTGAAGTTTGACATCAAGGGGGATAAAGAAAATGAAAGCTTTTGCTTTTAACCTATTCACTTGCAAAATATTTCTCCTTCCACAATCCTCTGCACTGGAGAAGTCAAGCTTTAAACTATCAATTCACATATGTAATTTCCTTCTTCTACTCTGGGTATAAAGGTAAACTTAATTTATCTGGCCTTTTAGGCTTCTCTCTTAAGATAAGATAAAATAATTTAGAAAAAGATATCTTTCTCTATTAACAGTGCCTGTTTATTGTCTCATTGCAAACTCAAAAATCATCATGCAAACGTTAGATAAACACTAATCCATCTTTCCACTGGAATTTCTTCTGTAGTAATCTTTACCCTCTACTAACAGCCTTATTGCTCCACTGTCTAGCTCAGGCACTAGCTCAGGATGACTGAGATTATCTAAGGAGAAGATCATGTGCCTAGTTATCAAACTAGTGTTTCTCAGCTCCAAAGGCATTAAGTTCTACTTGACTTTGTTAATAACGTGACTCTGCAAAGCACTTTTGCCTTCACAAGTAGAGACACTAGAGGGAGAATAGAAAGCAGAAGTAGGAGAAAACTGTTCTGTTTGCTGCTTCCTGTCTTTGCTACATTGCCCCAGCAACAGCCTCTAAGCTGGACATGGACAGTTAGTTCCAGTTGTGAGTTTCTTTCCATACTTCCGGAACCAGCCTTATTTATACCTCTCTGTCAGAGGTCTAAATCCTGGCTCCCTAGGCTTCTCATTGACTTTCTACCTTCTTCCCTTTGTTTCTTCATGGTTATGGGTGGTAGCTGCTTCCTGGAGTTACTATCTTCATGTTAAGTCTGTGTGTTCCATCTTTGCCATCTGAATTCTTTAACATTTATTTAGCCAATGTATCACTTTAAAAATCTGTTTCAATAACCAGTATAGTTTGCCTTTCTGACTGAAAAGTCATGTATATATAAATATATGAGAGAAAATCACAGTAATATATTTCAAAATATTAATATTTCAGTATAGTAGAACTATGGAAAAGTTGTATTTATAGAGTTCTTTTTGGTGGTAGCCTTGCATTTTTGGGGAAAATAGACTGAAAAACATATTTTGAAGAAAAGGTAAGTCCCTAAGTAGTAAATTCCAGTGTCAAAAGTTTTTCTAAGACTTCATTTAAATGAAGATCAATGCTGTTGAGAGGTCATTTTTTAAATTGATCACTCAAATGATTTTGCATGTGCTCAGTGGAATTTCTCTGTACTTGTATATGTGAAGAGGATGAAGAGAGGAGCAGTTAGCCTCCTGAAGAAGCCTGGGAAGGAAGGGGAGAGGAGAAACATTATAATAGCAGCTGAGTAACATATGATCAGGAGCATAATAACATCTAATAGAAAATTAGGAGTTATTATAATAGTTGAGAGGTATCTGTATAACCTTGTCCCAAATATTTGCTACAAAATATTCAATAGAGGTTATGTTGCCACCTATTGTTAGTGTTTCAACATACTATTTTGTGAGGAAATTTTCAGTGTGAAGATCAATATTTAACTTTGTGGAGGAGCTAAAATGGGTATAATTGGCATGTAGGTTGTTGTAGTCTAGAGCTCTGATTGAAGCAATGGCCAATATCTGGACTCTGGATTTAGCCAGACCTGGGTATTGACCCCAGCTCCACTGCTTATTAACTGTGTGGGTTGGACTGCATTGTTGGACCTCTCTGAGACTCATTTTTTTCTCTCATCTGTAAAATAGAATAATAACAATAATATCAACTTCATATGGTTGTGAAAATCACATGAAAGAGATATATATGTTAGGAGCTTGATGCAGTACCTGGTGTGTGATAAATGCTCAAAAATGCTATATACAGTATTTTGAGCCCTTCTTAAGTGTCATTTCTTTAGTAAAGCCCTCCACCTCTCATCAGAATAATCCAGTTCAATTATTTAATTTACTTATTATCTATTGTAAGTATTCTATTGTAATATTATTTCTTATTTATCTGTTTTTCCTATTACATCTTTTTTTTAATTCATTTTTATTGTTAGACTTATTGGGGTGACATCTGTTAGCAAGGATTACATAGGTTTCAGGCATACAATTCTACAGTGCATTGTCAACTTGTTGTATAATAAGTTCACCACCTAATGTGACTTCTCTTTCCATCACCTTATATTTAGTTTCCCCCCTCCTCTCCCGCCCCCTCCCCTTTCTCCCCTCCCTAACCCACTCGTCCCCAATTAAATATTAAACTATTGATTGTGTCCATGGGTTATTTGTTTGTTCATTTCTTTTTTTCTTTGCTTTCAGTTTTATATTCCACATATGAGTGAAATCATGTAGTTCTTTGTTTTTTCTGTCTGGCTTATTTCACTTAGCATGATGATCTCCAGGTCCATCCATTTTGTCACAAATGGCAATATTTCATCTTTTCTTACAGCTGAGTAATATTCCATTGTGTATATATACCACAGCTTCTTTATCCAGTCATCTGTCGCAGGGCACTTTGGTTGTTTCCATGTTTTGGACACTGTGAACAGTGCTGCGATGAACATTGGGGTACATAAGTCTTTGCGGACAAAGGTTTTCAAGTTCTTTGGGTAGATCCCCAGGAGGGGGATTGCTGGGTCAAATGGTAGCTCCATTCCCAATTTTCTGAGGAACCTCCACACTGCCTTCCACAGTGGTTGTACCAGTTTGCACTCCCACCAGCAGTGTACCAGAGTTCCTTTTTCTCCACATCCTC
>PVJL010020989.1:0-11187 GCA_004026885.1 Lyroderma lyra
GGACATAATTGCCCAAAGAGAGAGGAGCAGTGCCATGGGTTTTTCTTCGGGGTGTCCCCATCCTCCAGGACTCTCACTGTGCAGATGAGTCGAAGCGCTTTGGGTGATGGAATGCGCATCCCCTCTGACTTCCCTTCTAATCCTCTGGCTACAAAAAGCTGAACGTCTCCAGTCTGCGCTCATGTGCCACCCACAGCCCGTTCACTCCGATCTGGCCGGCGAACAAGGAGAGCAAGACGGAAGCCTAGAGCCCTTGGCAGGCCACCGAAGGAGCTGGAACCAGAGGCTCTGGGGCTGGAGACACTGTACTCATGTTTGTGCTCACTTTTCACTGTTTCCCACCGATGCTGCTGTTTCATTCACGGCAGCGGAATAAAACCTTCAAGTTGATGCATTGTTTGAATGAGCCGGTAAAAAACAAGTGCGTGTCGGGGACCGCACGAAGCCAGGACAAAAGTGGCAAAGGTGGTGAGTTCCGGGGACATTCTCAGTCGGAGACCATGGAGTGAGTGGTTGTTTGAAGGCAGGACAACAGGAAACCTGGCTAGAAGCCAGCAGGGCGCTGCCGAGCAGAGGACGGGGTCTCTGAGGACACGGGGACCGCGCGGGGATGATGGAGGCTGAGCCGCTGAGTGTGGCAGCCTGCGTGAGTTTCCAGGAAGTAAGTGACATCATGGTCACAGTGACAAGTGAGAAAGGGGATTTTTTTGACAGTGACATTCAGGCCTTAGTGCAGACGGGCAACTAAAAGGCGGAATACAGGAAGAGGAGGGTTGCTGGGGTCTACTGATCAGAAGACTGAACAAGGAATTTTCCAGAATGGCTCATGAGAAAGAAATCTCAGTGTGTCCAGGAGCAAGCTGGAGCAGGCTTTCTGGTCATTTACAAATAGAGAAAGGATACAGGTGACAAAAAATGGCAATCTGCTAAAGCATGATGGGCCAAGGTGCTGTACTAGATAGCAAAACTGTATTTTGCTAATCCAACAGAAACTATGGGAAAATCTAGGCGTGCTTGTGTTTCTACAGACCTAAGAGTTCTTTATTTAATGCAAATTCATTGTAGAAATCTCAACTTTCCACCACCACGATTTCTTGCATTTTCCCCCTGAAATCTAAGAAAGCAGAATTTAACATTTATAAAGCCTTAGGTCGTATCATCCAAAAACTAAAACTTGCTCAGACAACACACATTTTCTGAATGAGGACACCTTTTATTCATGGCTAGGTGACTGTCATTAAAATAACTTAAGACAAAACCAGAGAGCTTGAGTTTCAGTCCTACACGCGTGCATGTGAGTTCGGTGAATTCCCAGGATTCATTCTGCTACCTGCAGACACAGCTAGTTACAAGGACCACACTAAATGATACATACGCATGCGTTTTCGGTCCAAGGCAATTCGTGGCATTGCCAGCAAGGAATTAAATTCACCACGGCATAGCACTCCAGCATTAGGTGTACTGCGTTCTACCTGCTGCAAGAGCTCTGAGATGTGAACACTACGTGCAGCACTGTGGTTTGGGCAAGACTGCGGGAGACAGGACCCGTGTGTACGAGAAGGCGCGGTACTGTCAGAGGTCTGGTGCGTGCGGCGCCCGCGCTGAGGGCGAGGATACGCCACGGTGGGGACAGTGTGGTGGAAGGACTGGAGCAAATAAAGCAGCAGGGCCATGAGAACACAATCAAGCCCACATCAGGCATCATCGGCCACGGGCACCGTGGGCTGGCCATGTCCCCTGTCCTGCCACACCCACACCCACAGCCATGGGCTCTGCGGGGCTGGTGGGGAGGGGAAGAGTGACCCCCTCAGGGCAGAGAGTTGTTCCTGCTCCATGCTCTTCCCCACTAGTAGTCACTGGGACCACGGCAGGCTTAATAATGCGGTTCATTAGCATGAGTTTATTGGATGGCAGCGCCTTTGACCCTGAACTGGGCTTTGACTGCTTGGACTACTGGATTGTGGTGGAAGTTACACTTAGTCCTTCAAGCTGGATCTCAGAGAGCAAGGGGGGCACTGACTGCAGACACGTGTGACTATACGGAAGGGAAGAGGGTCCAGCAGGGCACAGCCCTCCTGCCACAACACCAGTACCTGGCGGGCACTGTGCTATGTGCCTGACGTGCAGCCCTCTTGGGGCCACAGCCCAGCCACCATCAGAACACTACCACACGACCTGGTCATCACCAGGACGAGGCGGGAGGGAGGATGAAGAAATCACCCAGCCCAGCCTAAATTCCTGCCCCACAAAATTATGAGATATCATAAAATGGCTGTTGTCCTAAGTAAGTTATTGTTTAAGCTATGGGTTAGTCTGTCTCGTAGCCAGAAATCATCACAACAGTGTCCCCTCACACACACATAAATTGCTACACGGTCACATTTCAGAATCTTTTTTTATCCCTCCTCCTCTTAGCTATACATAAGCCTCCAGGTAATTTTCTTCCAAAGGATGAGCAGCTTGTGCACTTCCCCAAGACTTGCATATGCAAAACACGTACCTATTGAGGGCCCAAACAGTTTTCAGCCATATGGTGAATTCCCCACACACGATTCAACAAAATAAATGATGAGACTCGCATGAGCTCAATTTCAGAAGCCAGTGGAATGGGGGGAGTATTCACAAAGCATGGTCTCCCTAAAAGAGAGCAATAAAAGCACACAGTGGATTTCTAGTAAAAATGGTGAGTAGGTAAACACTGCGCCTTCTCTCACCAATACATCAAAATTACAACTAATACAGAACAGCCATCACTGAGAAGTACCTGAAGTCTAGCTGAACCAAAGTCCTACAACTAAGAATAGAGAAGAAGCCACCTAGAGCCTGGTGGGAGGCACAGAGACAGGACACAGGCTGACTCCACACCCACCTGTGACCATTAAAAATTGAGAGAGAGAACTTGGCTGTGGAGGATTCCCCCAGGAGGAGCGAGGGGTCTTAGCCCCACACCAAGCTCCCCAGTCCAGGGTTCCAATGCTGAGGAGGGAAGTGCCCAGAATCTCTGGCTGCAAAAACCAGTAGAGATGGTGTCTAAATGACACGTAGGTCACTGAAGTCCCAGGCACTACTCTTATTAAAGGGCTCATGCACAGATCTACTCACTGACAGGCACACTCACTCTGAGCTCCAGCACTGGGGCAGCAGCTCGAAAGGCACCAGGGACACAGGAGGAGGAGATGACCTGTCTGGCTTCAGGGCAAGGGCAGGAGGGGCAGCTTTCTCCTGGAAGGAGGAGCTGGAGGAAACCATTGTTCATTTGCTGAGCCTCCCTTCCCCCCAACCCCCTCCCCTTCCTGCGTGCAGACTCAGGCAGACACCATATCTGAGTGTCCATCAAGCTGGCTATCACTTTTCATCTGCCACGCCCTGGCGATTCCTTGAGACCTCACCCCACCCAACTCATGGGCCCACCCAAGCTACTTCCAGTGGCTTTTCCATACAAAGAGCCTATCTTGGCTCATACTGCAGACTTTTCCTAAAATCTCTCAAAGGTTCACAAAACCCAAATAAGCAGCAGCTGCCCTCAGGGTGTCCCATACCTCTGGCTGAGTAGCCCTAAGCCCAGCACTAGTGGCAGCCATCTGCAGATTGCTTTTGTTGCTCATGCCAGGTGGCCCTGGGCAGGGCACAGGCTGTGGCTGAACTTGGCCTGTGGTGGGGACCCTCCAAGATGCCCCAGAACCAACACACCTGGTGGCCAGCTTTAGACCACAGCAGAGCACCACCCAACCACCTGTACAAATTACACATCCAAAAGGCAGACTGGGCATCAGAACCCTACTAAAGTGAACCCTGCTTTGTAGGGTCAGGCCCTGCACCACAGCTCCTCCACTGTAGTCACAGCTAGTCTTCACTACCACTCAGCTGAAAGATCAATCCTGCCATTGACATGGGAACAGCAACCAAGGTTCAACTACAACAGGAGGGCACACACAATTCACACAAGGGACAAACCTGAAGCACTTGTTTCAGGTGACCACAGGGATTGGGCCACTGGGTGCCACAGGACACCTACTACAGAAGGCCACTCTGCTAAGACCTGGAGGCATAGCAGCCCTGCCTAATACACAGAAACAAACACAGTCAGGCAGCCAAAATGGAGAAACAAAGAAACACATCCCAAGTAAAAGAGCAAAACAAAGCTCCAGAAAAAGAACTAAGCAAAATGGAGACAAGCAATCTACCACATGCCAAGTACAAAATACTGGTTATAAGGATGCTCAGTGATCTCAGGGAGGACTTCAACAAAGAGACAGGAAACAAAACATGGAGATAGAGACATAAAAAACAACCAGTCAGAAATAAACAATATAATAACTGAAATGAGCAATACATGAGAGGGAATCAACAGATTAGATGAAGCAGGGGATCCAATCAGCGATTTAGAGGATGAGGGAGCAGAAAACAACCAATCAGAACAGCAAAAAGAAAAGAGAATCTAAAAAAACAAAGAGGATAGTTTAAGGGGCCTCTGAGACAACATCAAGCATAGCAACATTTGCATCATAGGACCAGAAGAAGAAGAGAGAGAACAAGAAATTGAGAACCCACTTGAAGAAATCATGACTGAAAACTTCCCTAACCTGGTGAAGGAAATAGACATACAAGCCCAGGAAGTATAGAGAGGACCAAACAAGATGAACCCAAAGAGACCCACACAAAGACACATCATTATTAAAATGGCAAAGGTCAAAAAAAAAAGAAAGAATCTTAGAAGTGCAAGACAAAAGCAGATAGTTACCTACCAGGGAACTCTCATAATATGTCAGCTGATTTCTCAACAGAAACTTTGCAGGCCAGAAGGGACTGGCATAAAATATTCCAAGTGATATAAATCAAGGACCTACAACCAAGATTACTCTATCCAGAAAATCTATCATTTAGAATCGAAGGAGAGATAAAGTGCTTCCCAGATAAGAAAAAGCTAAAAGTTCATCATCACCAAACCAGTATTACAAGGAATGTTACAGGGACAATTGAAGACAAAAAAAAAAAAAAAAAAAAAAAAAAAAAAAAAAAAAGATAAAAACCTATTAATAAAATGGGAATAACTACATATCTATCAACAATTACTTTAAATGTAAATGGATTAAATGCTCCAATCAAAACATAGGGGGCTGAAAGAATAAGAAAACAAGACTGTTATGCTGCCTACAAGAGACTCATTTCAGATGGAAAGACACACAGACTAAAAGTAAAGGGATGGAAAAAGATAGTTCATAAAAATGGAAACAAACAAAAGCTGAGGGAGCAAAACTTATACCAGACAAAAGAGACTTTATAACAAGAGACAACGAAGGATCCAGTAATTTCACTTGTGAGTATTTATGCAAAGAAACCCAAAACAGTACTTTGAGGGGACGTGTGCCTCCATATGTTTTTGCAGCATTGTTTACAAAGGCCAAGATGTGGGGGCAGCCTGTGTGTCTGTGAATGGATGAATGGATAAGGAGGAGGTCGTACGTACATGCAACAGAACACTGTTTGGCCATGGAAGGGACAGGGTTCTCGCCATCTGCGGCGTCAGGGATGGACCTGGAGGGCACTGCACTGAGTAGAGTGTGTGGGACAGAGAAAGACAGATGCAACATGACTTCACTTCCATGTGGAATCTAAAGAACAAAATAAACACACAAAACAGAAGCAACCTCATAGACACAGACGGCATTCTGATGGTGGCCAGATGGGAGGGGTGTTGAGGAGGTAGGTGAAAAAGGGGAGGTGACACAGTTGTCACAGGGATGGGGGAACTGTGTAAAGAATACAGTCGGTAATACTGTCATTACCCGCACAGTCTGAGGCCCTCAGTTGTACTTTCTGATGTCTGGGGGCGGGGAGCGGCTGCACAACTACTCTAGTTTTCCACTCTTGTGTGAGTGTGAGTGGTGAACAGTGCACCCCCTGACCCCAACACACACACAAAGCTACCCAAATAAGCTGGTCTCACTCATGGAACCAGTTTTAAATAACCAAAAAGATACTGGAGTGCAATGGCCAAAGACGGTGAATGCGGCCTGGGTTGTCTCGAGAGCACCCGGACCTGGGCGTTCCCTCCCTGTCAGTGGTCACATGAGTCTCCCATGAAGTCCTTTTCCATGGAGACAACCGAACAACCTTCACTACAGGCATCCAGCCTATTAAGGCCATGATTGAAACGAACTTGGGCGTGATGGCACGCACCTTCCTGTTCCTGGCCGTCAGCTCCACACGCAGAGGGTACAGGAAGTGGACGCAGAGGGTACAGGAAGTAGGGTGTGTGTGTAATTGCGGCCTTGGGCTGCGGCAGGTTGTTTTACTGTTACGCACAGTGACGAGTTTTTAATGGCTGCTGTCCAAAACTGCACAGGAAAGAAAGGGCTTTTTAGTAACAATAATGGCTGACACTTCTATCTTCAAAGCACTTTCCAAGCAGTAGCGCGTTAGTCCCCCAGCGGCCCCCGGATGGCCGCGTCCAGGCTTCCAGCCTCAGTTCCCAGCCGCTGTACCCAGAACAGAGGAGGGGCTGAGCACACTTCAAGAGGTTCTGTGTCTGGAGCTCAATTACCAATTCAAGCAGCTGTGTCAATTTGTTACCCATAATCAGATGGCATTCACGCTGGTGATGGCCAGCCCTTTTCTGAGGGGATAGTAGTTGAGGGCAAATGCAATTTATTTGAACTTGACTCGCAGGAGCTCACGTGAGTTGCACCTGAATGGCTCCATGCTGGTCCTTTATTTATACAAGCAAATCAACTGTGTTCACATCAGCCCAAATCAATTACACACACAAACCTGTGTGAGTGGGAAAGGTACTCCACTGAGAACTGCTCCAGGTTACCGAGCAGAATGGAATCAAGGTCAAATGTAAACACCTGTGTTTGCTTTCCTTTTTTTTTATCCATTCACTTAGGTCGCCTGCAGGAAAATAGTGTCTGGCTCAAATTAGTGAACAAAGAAAATCACCCTAAGCGGCCTATTATCCAGTCAGGTGTAGTCTACAGATGTTAACATCATTGTTATTTCTACTGGTTCACCATTGTGGGCAATGTTTTCAGTGTCTTGCCCTGGGACAACGCTGTGAGGAATTTAATCTAATGAATGAACATGCCTATGGAAACAGACCCACGGTCTAGCCAGAGCTGGGCAGTGCTGGGGCTGGAGAATGGCTGGGGTACAGATGTGACAATGATCTGGGCAGCGCATTGTCAATATAGACGGTCCCATTTCACACTCCAAATAGTGCACATGTGCTGGGGTGAACATCACCCCTCATTTCCACACAAGAAAGTCTTAGGGTACAATGACTTAGCCAAGCTCACACACTAGGAGGCAGCAGCTTAAATGTGCAGCCCCAAACCTGATTATGATGGCCAGCGCCTTACCCACCACACCGATTGTCCCCACTACGCTGGGCACGCAAGCACTGATGAGACAGTACAACAGGACGTGTGCCTCCAAGGTCTTTACAATGTGAGAAAGGAACTGTGGCACACACTCACACTCACAGGCTGAATTACACGTGTCTATTGTAGTCCCCGGGGTCACAGAGAGGTGACTTAGAAGACAAGCAACCAACGGCTTTGCTGAGCTCCTATGTAGAACCTACAGGGAAAATGAGACGCACCCGGACATCCAGGGGACAACGTGATGAGGCCACCAGGAGGAGAACCCTGCTCCAAGAACAGAGTGTGTTTACATATTTGCCAAATTCAATGCGTTATTACCCTTACCGTCATCTACCAGTCTCATTTGCATGCGTGTTTATATCTCCCCAAAGTGTCAGTTAAACCAGAAAATTGAGATTTTTGAAGAATTCATCTCAGTTCAAGCTCTTCTGGTTCTCACTGAAAAATTGTGAGTAAACACACACACACACACACACACACACGTAATAATTTGACTTCCAAACTGATAAACACATTGCAATCTTTTGGTAGAAACAAATGAATGTGAAAATGAAATAAACACTTTCTACAGAAAATTTTTTAAAAGATTGAAAATAGACTATGCTTTCCCTTTGTATTTTTTGTTACCTATACACAATGGAAAGGTGAGCAGGATTATTTTTTACCCACAATACATAAAATCTCAATTAGTTATGGTCTATTTGTGCACTGACTAAAAACATTCGTTAACAAAACAGAATTTTCTAGTTTGCTGGATAAATATCCCGGAAGAAATGGCAGAATAATGTTAGGTTGCCAGGCAACCACCGCTCCGCCCCCTCCAGGCTGTGAGCCTGCAGCTCATTCATCAGGCTTTGGAGCCCAGTGCTGGGGAATGCCAACCAATTTGCTTCTTGGGGAAATTATAGTGACTTTCAGTAACACAATAACACTTTTATTCTCAGAAGATAAACTTGGATGTTCTTAGATCAAAAAGGGATGTGTTAATTCATTATTCTCTACATGGTGCTAATGAGAAAGACATAATTAACTAACGACACTATTGCGATACACATAAAGTACACATAAAATAAACAGCAGTAATTAGTAAGGTCTGAGGTGTTAACTGGCCTCCAAGATTAGAAAACTCAGAGTCCTTCCTCCAACAAGGATGTGGGGAAAGCACCTTTTCTAATAAAACGTACCCCATTCCCCGCACCCCACCCCCAAAAGCGGGTAGGAGGCATGTGATGGCCAAAATGAGGTATTCCCCTTTAACAGCAGAGAAGATGGCTCAATGCCAAGTCTACTAGTAGGTGGACATAAAAGGCTGGTGAATAATGGCATCTTTTCTTTGGAAGAATGCTTAGCACAATATTTCTCCAGGAACGAATAGAAAGAAGATTATGCTTTCACTCATTAGCTGTGTTAACTTAGCATATTGTACGTAAATCACCATAATAATTGCATTCTCTTTGATCTGAATTAGTTAGAATGAAGCTGTAATCAAAATGTTCATAATTGAAACTACAGTATTCTCAGTCTGATTTTGAAAAAAAATAACAAGGGACACTGATTGAATTATATACTATGTTACATCATTAAGACAACCTTCAGGTGGAGACAAGTTGGTCCTCTGGATTGTACCTTTGCATGCCAATTAAGTCCCCCAAATCAGGACGCGACACTTTCAGATCTGTGATGGTTTTCACTGTTACCCTTTGTCTTTTAGCCTAACTGAAGCTTTCCATGTGCATGACTGCTTCGATTTTTAGGGAAAATACAAAATAGTGAAAAGCTAAAATTTTGTTTCTAAAACATATTAGAATCTGGCACTGTTGGCTGTAATAAATCAAAGGCCAAAAATCATTTCCAATAAATGGAGCATTTAATGTCAATGCTCCTGGGAAACAATATGTAAATGATCATGTGAATATCAGGCTAGCTGTTACACTAATTCCTCAAGGTACCTTTTAAAGATGACATATTCACTCTGGAGAAGGGTGGGGGAGGGTGTTGTCATGCAAAAGTCAAACCTGAAGTCAAACTCCACATGCAGAATCCATACAGGGCTTCCTGACAATCATTCCTTCAAGCCTGACATCATTAGCCTCCCTCCACATTCTCCATAAACATGAATCAGCCTGGTTATTTCCACAAAGCTGTTTTGAGTCAAACAACCCCAGGATGTCAGAAGTGAACCACAAAATCAAGCTTCTGTCCAGCACACATTTTTCTGGTGAGTTCTATTCTGTAGAAGTCATGAGGAGCTCTATGGTGGTGGCACTTGTCTGGTCCTACCTACTTCAGACCAACCGAGACACACCTATATTTTAATAAGCAAGGGATTTTTAAAGAAGTTATTTAAAACCAGTTCACTTAATGGGATGAATTAACTTAAAGGGAATATATATATTATGTACAATGTCAATCCTGTCAGACGTGCTAGTCAGGTCCATGGGGTGTACATGGTTTGCTATAACCAGGGAAATGGGAACGTCACATAACCATGAGGTAGCAATAAACATCCACCACCTTTTCTTCAAAGGACAGGACCCGAAAACACAGATGCCACATATCTGTCATCACAGCCCACACTCCTCCAGGGAAATGGACACAAACGTGCCCCGGAAGTGCTTTCTGGTGAACTGCCACGTCCAGTACGCACAGCCACTGGGGAGAAACTACTGCTCCCCATGTGCTCACTGACGATATTCAGGAGCTCATGAGGAGTGACTGATGACACACTGCACGCAACTGTTACTGGAGGTAAATGACCGCAGCACTTCTGGCCGCAAGATGGAAAGCTGGTCCCACACTAGACCCTAGAGCCACCTTAAGTTGGGAAAGCCAGAAGGTGCTTCGCCACAAAGAGGAGGGATTGAGACGGACCCCACTCCCACATCAGCAGATGAAAGAGGGAATGTGTTTCACACAGAAAGCTCAGAAGCAACCTTTTTCTTCCTCCCCCAGTGGCTCTGCACGCCCCTTTGCACCCACCCACTCAGACGCCCACGGTGACCAGCAGGGGGCCAGCTTCCGTCTTCGATCTGCTGTTTCCTGGAGCTTTGGGGGAGCTGGACTGGGCAGTAATACTAACTGGTATTCAAGATTAGTAACAGCGGTTTGCCTTCAATAAAAATGGGAAGGTACCACATCAATTAAAGCGCACAATGCCTCACAATCATGGGGACACCACCAGCAACCCTAAGTAACTTCTGAGTATTTACGACGCGTCAGACAGCAGGCTGAATTGTCTACTTGGATCATCTCATTCCAGCCGTGCAACGCACCCCTAAGGAAGGTACTGACATTATCCCTGTTACTCAAAAGGGTAAACTGAGGCTCAGAGGAGTTCAATCGCTCTTGCCAAACCACACACATCACAGAGACAGATGATGGGGCTGGAATTCCAACCCATGTGGCCGCGGGGGTACTCTGCTCAGCGATGGCCCAGGTGGTGCACTAGGTTCCCACCTCCGCGCGCACGCGCGATCTCTCCACACCCCGCCCCCTGCGAGGCGGTCAGGGAGCGCGCTACCGCGCACGCGCGTGCTGGGCGGCTTCTGGCCAGGTCTGCCCTGGGCTCGGCAGCTCCAGGGGGCTGGGTCCCCTCGGGGCCGCCTGACGAGGCCACCACACACCTGCCCTGCGCTGCCGCTGCCTCCCGCCTCTGACCCTACCGGCCTTCCGGGCCCGCAGCCCGACCCCGACCCGGCCGTGGCTCCGGGTACCTGGGTCCACGCGGCGGCGGTGTCTCCAGCCCCGCGTTTGCAGGAATCCTGGGGCCTGCCCCTGACTGAGAGCGTGCGGGGGGGGGGGG
>PVJL010020990.1:0-11196 GCA_004026885.1 Lyroderma lyra
GAAGGAGGGAGGGAAGGAGGGAAGGAAGGGGCTTTTCTATTTATAAAAGCACCGCGTCCCCCTGTGGAAAAGTTAGAAAACATAAACACGTGAACGAAATCAGGGGCCAGTGTCCGTGACCCCACGTCGCGGCGGGAACCTTGAGGTTTTGTTTGTGTGCCTGTTGGACTGTCGTGTGTTTTCTCCTCGTGGAGCCCACGCTCGGGAGAGAGCTTTGCATCCAGCGATTTTCACCGTCACCTCAGACTTCCCCCGAGCTTCGTCGAACGGCCTCGTCACCCTCGGCCACAGGGCCGTGCCACGAGGCACGTCCCCGTCGGCTCCCTGCGGATCTCAGGTCGTGTCAGCGTGGGGCCCTGTGAGCAGCTTCCGTGCCGCCGCCTCAGTGCCTCGCCCAGCCCGCCCCGGAGCCCGGCCCGGGAGACCCCCTCGGTCTCTCAGCAGCTCAGCATTCCGCCCGCCGGGGTTACTGTAGCTTCCAAAACGGGGCTTTTCAGGTCCTTGGTGGGGAGGGAAAGTGAGGGCCACACAGGGTCTTCTGACCATAGAACATTCTCTGCGAGAGTCCCTCCGTTTCAGAAAGGCGGACTGGCTCCGTGAGCCACACACACGGTGATGATCTGAAAACCTGGCAGACCAGGTATTCCACACCTGTTCTAGAACGATGGCTCGGGGCCCGCGGCCAGCCCCCCGCCAGGCGCAGAGGTAACGTTTCCGTCGTGAGCAGCCGGGCCTTGTCCCCAGGGGTCACGGAAGGCAGGACGAGCCTCTCCATCCCAGGCCCTGAGGCTCCGCGTCGGCCAGTGGGGACTTCGATCCTGCCACGGAGAACCCCGTTGCCATCAGGAACGTGACGCGGGGGGGCGTGCAGGCCACGCCCGCGGACGTTTGCGGGGGGCTGTGCGCGTGGAGGTCTGGGACAGCCCTGATGGGGGAGCGTGGCCCACGGCCCCCGAGGCCCAGTCGTGTTAGCCTTTCCCCGTGTACCCCGCTACTCGGCAGCGTTCTGGCCTCTCCTTGGTGCCCTGCCACCGTGCGTCGGGAAGCTGGCGAAGACAGCAGTGACCTGGGCGTGTCTCCCAAAGAGGTTCCATTGGACCCTGTCTCGTGTCACTCTCTCTATGGCCTTCCCCCCATCCCCACCCCACCACCCCCCAGGCCTCCCCCTCTTCTTTCCTTCTTGCCTGGGTATTAGGCCTGATTGCTTCATGGCCAGAAGCAGTTTTAACTCCATAAATATTACCCCCTTGGTTAGAGACCCAGAAACTCGGCCTCCGGCGCGGCCCGTCACAGAAACTGCTTGAAAAC
Source organism: Lyroderma lyra (assembly GCA_004026885.1). Taxonomy (NCBI): domain Eukaryota; kingdom Metazoa; phylum Chordata; class Mammalia; order Chiroptera; family Megadermatidae; genus Lyroderma; species Lyroderma lyra. The sequence goes on from PVJL010020990.1 coordinate 1,309, forward strand.
AGGGGTCCACACTCACTAATTCCTTGGGGCAAGTCTTAATCTTCAAAACCCCATCACGGGGCTTCGTGGATTCAACCATGAAGGAGAACCGCCATCCGACATGACCTGTTCAGATTCAAAACGGTTTCAATTCCAAAGGAAACGAAATGCATGCAGAGAACCAAGGAGCAGATTTCCAAACAGGTTAGAACTAAGAGTCCAGATTTCTGCTCTGTTATTTTTTGAAAAAGATGCTGAAATTTCCCAGGTCATTTCCTGATTCCGTGTCTTAGAGTTGCTTTATTCCCCAAGTCTGCCCGCTCACCTGTTCTCAAAGGTTTGAGTTGCTCATGTGCCAAGCGCTGTGGGGACAGAGGAGTGGACAGTCACCCTTACCTCTGCTGTCTTGGAGCGTGCGGCCTAGGGGCAGGCCATGTTAGACAGACGATCACGTGGGCTTAAATGACTCCGCCTCACGGGAAGTGCTGAGCGGGAAGGGGAAGCCTGTCCCTGGGAGCTGGACTCAGATTTGAGGTGGGACAGGGCAGGACAGAAGCAGTGGTCCGAGGAGGTTGCCACAAAGGGCGGTGTTTCCGCTGGTGCCTGAAGGGTACTTGCAGAACCTAACTGGGCAGAGGGCAGCCAGGGCAGGTGCAGGGACCCTCGGAGGGGAAGGCCTCGGTCCACGGGAAGAACTCCCCTTCGTAGGTGGCAGATGGTGACCCCGGGCCTGGGGGGCTGGTGAGGGAGAGGTAGGTAGAAGGGACGCGCTCTGTATTCTCGCGTTCAGGCAGCCATTTCCGTGGAAGGAAAGCCGGAGCCCGGCATCGGGGCGGGGACATCAGTGGACGCCAAGGGCACGTGACAGTGACCTCCTACGTAACAGTGCCGGCTGAAGCCCCCCGACCTGCCAGGCGTCGTGGGGGTATCAGGCCCCTGGCAGAGGGCCAGCTCTCGGCCTCGGGCGTGTGGGGGGGTGGGGAGCCCTGGTGTCCCTGCACTTGTGCTCCCATGAGCCACTCCACTCTGTTCCTTCACACGTCTCCGCTTACGGGGACCCCACGTGTGCTCGCCCCGAGGTTTCCATGCCACGGGACGGCTTTCGATCACGGATGTAAATCATCGTCCACGCACAACCCCAAACGAAGGCGTCTGATCTGGTTTTCATCCCGCGTGGAGCTCTGGTTTCCACATCGTTCTCTTGGTGCCCCGTGAGGTATTTTAACAAGGTTTCCTGAGTCATTTCAATACGTTCTTTAAAAGAAACAGTGCATATTTTTTCAGGAAGTAAACGATGGCATTTGTGCCGTTATAAATCATGATGGATTTCCATAGTCTCTGCCATAAAGAACCTTTTTTTCCTCTTCGAAAGGAAAATTAAGGTTGCTGTACCAGGGGACCACTTTCATTATCTTTGGCATACAAATGATCTTTTAAAGAGATTTTCTTCCTCTCCATATGTACAGTATCAGTGATATAATTTACACTGCGTCCTTCTGATTAACACTCTGATCCGTCGTCGCTAACAAAGCAGGGGCTTTGTGTGAGGGGCTGTCGGACAAATGTTTTAGCTGGTGAGAAGAAAATTGTTAGCATTTGAATAGAGAATGGTACAGGAAGGATTAATAGCCCACTTTGATGGATTAGAATGTAGGGAAATTGCTCAATATTAATATGAAAATGTTTGTGAATTGGTTGCAAGGTGCTGTGAATGGAAAATGATTATGTCTGCAAGGCCTTATCAGATGAGACTTGACTCTCAGCGAAGACTTCCACGCAAAAGACGGAAGAGGGGTGTGCAGGACGGCCGTCCCCCGGGGCTGGGACGGAACCCCAGCGCGCAGCCACGGCTGTCCCCGGCACTGTGGGTGCCCTCTCTGGAATGTCACACATCTCCGTGTTAACGTGTCTGAATATGGATGGCTAATGGAGAAGAGAGGGAAATGTGGGCGATGAGTTACGATTCCTATCATTTAGCCTTTCCGTCAGAAGCAAGCAGGCATCGCAGCACCAACGATCGAAGCGCTCCATGGTTTCCATGCCGGTCATTGGCACGGATGGTGGACGGGGCAGAAGCCGTGAGAGGAAAACGATTGCTTCACACCGACGGCAGCCAGCTCCGTCAGAGCAAGGTGTCTGCGAGGTCCTCTCTTTGAGGGGGTGTATGAAAAAGGTGTGCTTGCAAAATTTTACTCCGGGGCTTTAAACCTCTCTTAAGCATTGACTTGCCTTTCAAAATAGATTTCTTCATGAACGTTCAAATTCTCACCAAAATGGACACTGAGAAAGCTTTGCTGTTTTTACACAAGTCTGAAGCCATGGCTGGCTGTCCTCGTCCCTCTGCCGAGTCCGCAGCAGCGGTTCATTCTCAGCGACTGTCATCGGAACGGAAATGACAGGCTGGGCAGCGCGAAACGCTGCTCCTGAAATCCAGCCGCAGCCTCTTCCAAGGTTGGAGGAGTGGGCTCCATACGGCTCTCAGAATAAATATTCTCCCCTTTAAATTCCCTATTTAATGCCAGAGCAGGTTTCCAACCTCGACGCTACTGACATTTGGGGTGGAATAATTCTTTGTCGTGAGGCTACACTGTGCCTTGTAGATGTTTAGCAGCATCTCGGGCATCTACCCACTAGATGCCAGTAGCATCTCCCTTCCCCCGTTGCGATGGCCAAAAATGTCTCCAGATACTGACTGCCACATGTCCCCTAAGGAACTAAAGTCACCCCCCTGGTTGAGAACAACAGGACCAGAGAAACAGAAGGTGGCCATGCGGGAATATTCCTGTCGGAATGAAAACCACGTATGTTATCTTCTGCTTAAAATAAAACATGAGATTCCACGTGTTTATTTACACGTTTCTTTCAAAAGTAAAATAATGGTTTTCGTCTATTGAATGCTAGTCGTTTCCCCAGCATCCAAGGCTCTGACGTCATCCTGTCGACCCCAGAAAGACCTGACGAGTTGGCTAAATTCCCACTGAGCAGCCGGAAAACTGAGACTCGCCGACGTCAATCCGCCCGTCGGCCTGTGCTGACCGCGCGTGTGTGTTCCCGGGGGCGAGGTCTCCCCTGACGAGCCCCCCGTGTCAGCTCGGTCCCAGCCTCCGGGGAGGAGCCCTCACAGGGGCCCTGAGCCGGCCTCCTTCCCGGGCTGTGGAAGCGTCACCAGGCCACACGGTGGTGGGCGAGGGGCCCGCGGGTGGCGCGTGTTGTAGACTCCGGGGTCCCATTCCAGGGAGACACATGGCTCCCTCCGTGCCTCTCCCACTGTGTGGAGCTGCCAGCCCTTCGGCAAGAGGCAGAGCCTGCAGTAACAATGCTAGGAATCTTCTAGAGGCCAGAGCACGTCCTGGATGCTCCCTCTTTCCCCAGAGTCTCTGCAGGTGAGATGCCCTGAAACAGTGACATCCCTCTATCCTGGCCTGCTACCCAGTGGTTTTTAGTCACGGGCGAGTGCTAAGTTCTCAGCCTCCACGAAATCAGTGCACGTCTGCATTAAGATGCAGGTTTGCCTAGGTTTTCGGGGCATTCACAGAGCCCACTGAGACAGCCCTCCTGGGACCCCGGATTAGGGACCCATCTCCACACCCATCTGGGGCTTCTCCGAGGATTTTGGCATGACTCAGAAAAGAAGTACCTCGTTCATTAAAAAAGAAACCCCTTTTGGACATGCTACGGTCTCATTTGTGAAAACGAACAGTTACAGTAATGGGCGAGGTGACATCCAGGACAGCAAGTGACATCTTCACGGGCCGGGCAATCCGCATTTAAGAAAGCTGACAGTCAGCAAGTCCAGCCTGTGGCAGATGTGTCCCCTGCGTGCCCCGGGATTGACAGCTCCGTTATTGCTGCTGTCAGTGTTGGTGGGGAGACGACCCTGCGTGCCAGCCCGTCCTTTCCCAGGTAGAGATGTCCGTTGTCACCTGTTAATTCCCGGCCGAGGACGGAGCTGGGGTGGAGGGCAGGCGGGTGGGCGGGATCCCACCACCGTGCCTCTGGCTTCCCCCTCCTCATGCGGGGCGTGGGGTGTGGCCTCTGTCCTTCCTGTTGTCATCGGGGCCCGAGCTCCCCCTCTTCCCTTTCTTGAAATAGAAACGTCCCCCTGAAGTGATCCATGCATGTTCCTGGTCCTGAAGAATTTAACAAGCTCCCTCCGGGCCTCCCGAGCTCTCCGTGCCCCACCCCACTCTCCAGAAGACACTTCCATGTCTCTGTGATGCATCTTGGGGCACTTATTTCCTTGTTTCTAAATAACATGTTGGTAGAAACATTTTTTTTTTTAATTTTAAATCTAGGTATGATCTCTTAACTTCCTGCTGAGAGTGTAAGGCTGAGTGCGTTCTCCACCACTGCCCCCAACACACACCCGCCTGGCCACACGCGGGCCCACTGCGTGACGCCTCCCTCCCGGGTACAGCGGACGCTCCGTCAGCCGGCACCCATGGGGACGGGCAGGTGCCGGGCAAGCGCAAGTGGGCGCTCCGTGAACCGGCACTCACGCGGCTGGCACTCGCAGGCAGCCAGCTGCAAGAGTGCCGGTTCACGGAGCGTCCACCGTGCTTAGTTCAACGTTCAGCATCGCTTTACCTTGCGAGGGTCACACCACGCCTTGCGAGGGTCACACCACTGTTAACCACAGCGGAGCCGCTGACTCTCCAACGACGTCATTTCCTTCTCGTGTAACCTTGTGCTGTCCCCGGAGTTGCCAACCGCCTTGTCTTCCGTGCGCCTCTCGGTAGCTGACCTGCAGGCGCTCCGTCCGGACGGCGAACCTCCTCTCAGCATTTTGCAGCGCGTCTGCTGTGTGATCCGTTTGGGGCTCCTCTAGGAGACGCCCCTCTGGCTTCCTTGTCTGTGTCCCCACCATCATACCCAGCCTCCCGTGAGTCTCTTCGTTAGATTGGGTCTCTGATTCCTGGAGCCGTGACCCTGTCTTTTGGCGTGTATCATCTAGTAACTTCTGACCGTGCATGAGTGTGATACACGTACTTCCAGACTGATCCTGGCTTTATCCCTATGTCACCCATAAGTGTCAAAGCCGCAAGTGACCCTTCTGGACCATGCGAGAAACCTCTGTGATGATTTTCCCCGTCCTACTGCTTCATGCGCGTAGACACGGGTTTGAGGTCACTGACCTCCTCGGGCCCTTTGCTATCTACTCCTCACGGGCCTCTCTGATTAAATAATGATGCCGGGCCCTTTCCTGTTTAGCAGGCACTGTCCCCGTCCTGTCCCATTGCGGGGGGCGGGCCGACGTCGCGGGGGCGAGGACGCCGGAGCTGACTCGGGACTGTTCATGCACGTGCAGGGTTCGGGTCCTGGTGAGTGAGCTCGGGGGACCCCACAGCAGCACGTGCCCGGATGCAGAAAACGCAAGGCCCCGTCACTGGGAGGCCTAGCCACAAGTGTCTTAAGAACTTCTTTCAGCGAGCTAGTTTGCTATCAAAATTTGACTTTTGTGTAAAACATGTTTTGTGTTTTAGGGTTTTATAAGGTTTTGGACTCTGTGATAGGTCAAGGGAGCGCCACATTTTCATGGTTTAGGACCTTCAAAGATCTTAATCTGGTTTGTTTCAAGTTAGGTGATTGGCTGTCCCCACCCCGCACCTGTCCTCCCACCAACTCCATTAAATGAAGTTGATTTTTATAACTTTGCTTAATTAAGTTCGGGCCATCCCAGGAAACTAACTTTTAGACACTGGCCACACATTCCTCCAAGAATGTCTGTTGACCAAAGAGCCTCTCAGCTGGAAAGGAAGGAAAGGGTTTTGCATCCAAATCCCCAGGGGAGACTTGTCAACCTACACTGTCCCTCCCCCACAGTTTCCCTTGGTCCTTACTACCCCCGCCGCATCAGGGAGCCGGTATCACTGATGGTGGTGGATGCGGAAAGCAAAACCAAAGCAGCAGAATTCCATGGACCTTCTCAGAGCCTGTGGACCATTTCTGGTGTCCGGGCAGAGGCCGTAGCAAGTGCAAAGGTCCTGTGGCCCTTTGGCGGCCCCCCGTTCTCCCAGTGCTCTACTTTCTCAGGTAATAGCGAGCTAATTTTTAGAAGTAATCCCTGATGAAGCCTTCTGGATTAACATGATCTGAAGACAGCTTAAAGTCGTATTCCAGAGACTGTGCTTTAATCCGGAGAGGGGAGAGAAGTCGCGGAATTTCCGATCTTGGCAGGCAGGGGACTTCTGTGGTTTCCAGTCGTGCAGAACAGCCCCCCTGGAGGAGCGAGGGGGTGCAGAGGAGACAGGGGAGGATCCCAGGTCCGGAGGCGCAGCCCATGGGCTGGACGTCCTCCTCCCTCTGAATGGAGGGCGTACCTGAGCCCGCACTCACCTGTACGAGTAGTGCAGGTGGTTTTCAGCGAGGTGCGGCGCCACACGCGTGTGCGCTGTCGCCGGGCTAATTCCATTTCTTCCCATCTTAATGCCAAGATGCAGAGCTGTCACATGGTGGCAGGAGGCCCATTTCGGTAATTCGAGTTTCATAGCTGCCGAAAAACAGGTTCCCTCTCCTAGGACGCGACGCAGTCCTGCATCAGGGCACAGGTCGGTGAGGGGTTTGCAAACATCGAGGTGAACTCCGTTATTTTGAGTAGAAAGGGGGATTTATTCGAAGTTTATCAGACTGCCCAGACTTCATATGCAGGACGGTAGCCCCTGGAACCCGCCCTGCCCACTCAGAAGGGAGCTGGGGCGGTTTCTCGGGGCCCCTGCCGTGCTGGGTAGGTCCCTGCCGGGTGGGGAAAGCTGAGATATCCCCACGGAGGGTCCTGGGGCGTGGGCCGTGGCTGTTGACTGACAGGAGCGGACGGACTGCGGCCTTTTAACCGCCGGCGTGGGCTAAGGCAGACCCACTGGGCCTCAGCCCTGACGGGAGAGGAACCGGGAGTACCCGGCAGGACAAGGACTCAGGAACCCAGCCAGTGGGGATGACGCTGCCACCATCGTTTAGGAGACCTTCTGGGAAGCCACTGCGGTCCATTCTGGCCACTGCTGAGGGTGAATTACGAGCCGTGGCCTGTGTGGCGCCCACGCAGGGTGCAAAGTCCCGTGTGGGCCCAGTAGGCTGGCCCGCACCCCGCCTGCCCTGCAGTGAGGCCGGTGCAGAGTGAGGCGGCCGCCCCCACCACGCAGACGGTGGGGCTCCCCCCGAGCAGGAGGGGACATCGGGTGCCGGGCATCCAGGTGCTGGGATGGGGCCCTCACCTGGGAGAAAGACACTGTGTGCCAGGCAGTCCCCAGCCTGTTTCTCCTCCTCTCCCTCATGTGGACAGTCACTCTGTAAACAAGTCACCATCGTCATCCCAGACGGCCTTTAAAACCATAAGGTGATCAGCAATGTGTTGCACCGTTCAAGGTCACCTTGGATTTTCATCTCGACTGCCATGCTTTGCTTCTCATTAAAATATTTGACAAGAATCCTTTGCATGGATGAGCAGCTCGGAGCACCCCAGCCCCACACCATTCTCACGAAGATGTCGCACTGTCACGGGGACTCACTGCGCCGCCAGCTGCAGATCAGCGTCTGTGTCACACACACATCAACTCAGAAATCCGGTATGACGCCGGAAGACACTGAGTGATTTCTTGATGAAATAGGTCACTTACGAATGGCCTAAAATGCCAAGTTTATATCTTTATTCATTTCTAGGCCCCTACTGCACTGGGCGAAGAGCTGTTATCAGAGTTGTGGGTTAAAATGCTCATGACATTGGACAGCAGTGCTGGGACTGTGAGACCGCGCGTAGGTTCTCAGTCTGAGAAGCCGCGGGCAGGAGCAGGGCAGGTAGGGGCGAATGTTACAGGTGGGATGGCCGCCTGTCCCAGTTCGCCCAGGGCCAAGGGCGTGCCCTGGACACAAGCCTTCCACAGCTGAAACCAGGAGTGTCACAGGCTCGGGCACCCCACAGCCTGGATTTGCACCCCGGCCCTACCGCTTGTCGGCCGTGTGACACAGCTTTCTATTTGTGAACCGCGAATAACAACACATTTATCACTGCTGTTTGGAAATGACTGCACTCATGCGAATAAAGCACTTCGTCCTGTCTTGGGTCATGGACCTCAGTAAACCTACCTTAATGCCTGACCACAAGGTCTCCTACCGGAGCCCAAAAGATGCTTCTGTGAGTGTCCTCCCCGGGATTTGTAAGCCTTTTTGAAATATTGTACATCGTAACATCGAAACGGGAGGCAGTCTGTTGCTCAACGATGCCTTTGCAGATATTGGCGAATAACAGGTCAGATTGGAAACCCTTTGGTACACTCACAGTAAGTTGTCACATGATGTCACATGGACTGAAAAAGATCCGTAGGGATGGCGAAAGTATCTCGAGGTGAGCAACGCGGTTCCACGTGTCAGACGGCTGTGGTAGAATTTGACTTCCCCCTACACACACACTCACACACACCCACACCCACTCACATGCACACACTCACATTCACACTCTCACACACTCACATGCACACTCAAACTCACACAACACACACTCTCTCACACACTCACACTCACATTCACACACTCACACACACTCACACTCACACACACACTCACACTCACACACATTCACACGCTCACACATTCACACTCACATTCACACTCACACATTCACACGCACACTCAAACTCACAGAACACACACACACACACACCCACTCACACGCACACACTCACATTCACACGCTCACACACACTCACACACACCCACTCACACTCACACTCACACACTCACATCCACACACTCACACGCACACTCAAACTCACACAACACACACTCTCTCACACACTCACTCACATTCACACCCTCACACACACTCACACTCACACACATTCACACTCACACTCACACACATTCACACTCTCACACATTCACATGCACTCACACACATTCACATGCACAAACTCACAGAACACACTCTCACACACACCCACACCCACTCACACTCACACACTCACATTCGACACGCTCACACGCACACTCAAACTCACAGAACACACACTCTCACACACACTCACACTCACAATCGACACGCTCACACGCACACTCAAACTCACACAACACACTCTCACACTCACACACTCACACTCAGTCACACTCACACACACACACTCACACTCACACACTCACACTCAAACACAGTTACACTCACACACTCACTCACCCTCATACACAATGCCACTGTTTACTGTACTAGGAACTTGAGGATTTCCCAAAATTATCTAGGGGTAAAGAAAAGGCAGAAAGCAGGGACGGGAAACGCCGTAGTCCCTCAATAAAATACCACAGAAATGACCCCGATTTCCCCCTCCCTGGTGCAAATGTTCCTTACCCCCAATTCCACGGACAAACTTAAGTCAGCATGTAAATATGTGGCCATCACTAGGCCCAGGTTTCTCCATCCGAGTGCCCTGAAGTCACTCGCCCACGGGCGCGAGAACACAGTGGCCTTATTGTCTCACACGGACGCCAGGGCGTGTGCCCAGAGCCGTGCAGATCGCGGTCTGCAAGGCCGAGGCTCGCCCGCCCCCAGAGCCTGTGCTCCCGGGGTCAGAGCAGCCCCCTGGGTCTCCGCCCGGCCTTGCTTTTCATTGGCTTTCGGCGATGTGAGCCCAGATCATTGAGATGAAACGAAGGGATGGCCGGTGATCTGGGTGTCCCTTCTGTGCCGTCAGGTCTGTGGGTGGTGGGCAACGTCTGTGTGGCGGAGACGAGACTGGCAGTTACGCAGGTCCCAGCCTGACCCCTTCTCCTGTGAGCTACACTGAGGGCGAGCTGCGCTCTTAGACGGGAAGGGTGCCTGCGGGGTTTTCTGCTTTCCTCCCGTCGTCTCTGCTTTTTTAGAGAAGAAATAACACACACACACACGCACACACACACACACGCGCGCACACACACGCATGCACACACACA
>PVJL010020991.1:0-11186 GCA_004026885.1 Lyroderma lyra
GCAAACTCCAAGTGGTGGTTTCCGTGGTGAGTAGGTTATGGAAACAACGTACAGAACGATTACACCATTTCTAAAAGCTGGAATATGGGAACTGGATAGAACAGAACACAATGCAAAAAAGCCTGACAGCATTTCAGGTAGGAGGGTAAAGAGGAATAGTGTTTGATAAAACTTTTGATGCAGTTGTTTGGGGGAGTTGGACTAGGTTATAGTGTGAAATATGTCAGTTACTCTGGTTCTTGGGCAAAACATTTTGAAAGCTACTTTAATACGAGAAATGGGGTACAGCTGCAGTCTTCATGGAGGTTTAGTCTATCCGCTTCATCATCGTATCCAAAGTACGATCCCTTCTCTAGAATCCAATGGAGTGACACCTAGCCTTCTCCTCCTACGACTACATGGGCCAGAAAATAATATTTTTGACACTTCATGTAACTAATTTATTTATTCAGCTATTTTTACATTACTTTTAACCACATACTACTCTTAAAGTTGAAGAGTGTATCACACAGCTCACTGAATTCATGAGGAGATCATAAATATGAGAATCTTCATTGTGATGACAGTAGGAGCTGCCCTCAATGTGAGACTTAGTAGGTCACATGATCAGAAAATTAACATCCTCACTACTTAGGCTGTTTGGTCAAGAAAGAGCAAAGACAGTCAAAGGAAACTTTCAAGTGAGGTAGACTTTATGACATGCATGTACTACCACACTGACACAATTATTCATGAATCTGACCCAAGGATAAGGAATTTTATCACATTTTCTTTCAAGAAATTTATTTAACTAAGAACACCCTATTTTTTTGTATCTCTGAGGGCATACAAACTGACTTCACGGAAACAGTGAGATTTCCTTGGCAAATCCCAAAGAGCAAATCCATTTCCCCACCACACAGTAGTGGGATTTTATTTCTTGTCTATCTCGGCGGTGAGAATGAGCATTCATTTAGCTTGATAATTCTCCTGGCTTTGCTAGGCAGGTAGTAAATCTTAGAATTGGCTTGGAATTCCTTCTAAGGTTTGTCATGACATAACCCTTTTTTAAAACATATTTTCTTTATTTTTCAATTATACTTCACATACAATATTTATTTCAGGGGTACAGCGTAGTGGTTAGACATTTATGTAACATATGGCTAATGTGCCAGTGTCATTTTTTTATAGGAAAGGGATCACCCCAATAAATCTCGTGCCCATCTGACACCATATGTAGGTATTACAATATTACTGACCACATTCCTTATGCACACACACCCCCATGACTGCTCTGTAAGTACCCATTTGTACTTGTTAAGCCCTTCACCTGTTTCACCCCACCACCTGGACCTCTCCTATCTCACAACCATCAGAATGTTCTTTGTATCTATGAGTTTGTTTCTGTTTTGTTTACTTTGTTCTTTAGATAGCACATGTAAGTGGAATCCTATGGCATTTGTCTTTCTCTGTCTGACTTACTCCACACAGCACGATGCCCTCCAGGCCCATACACACTGTTGCAGACAGCAAGATTTCATTCATTTTTAATGGCTGAGTAACATTTCATTGTGTATATGTACCACCTCTATGTTACCCAGGGATGGACACCCAGGTTGCCTCCATATCGTGGTCATCGTCAACCACGCTGCAATGAACATATGGAAGCACATGTCCCCTCCAAGTAGCGTTTTAGGTTTCTGTGAATAAATCTCCAGAAGTGGGATTACTGGGCCCTTCCCCATCTCTTTGTTTCCAAGTCTATTTTGTCTGGCACAGTACTGTTATTCCAGCATCTTTGTTCATATGTTTGTTTCCATTCTGATGAAATATCCTTTCTCCATTCCTTTATGTTCACTGTCTGTGTCCATCAATCTAAAGTGAGTCCCTTAAAGGCAGTGTATATAAGAAACTTGCTTTAGTATCCATTCAGCCACCCGATCTTTTGATTTGAACATTTAATCCATTTACATTTAAAGTAACTGTTGATAGATATATATACTTATTGCCATTTTATTATTGATATTTTTTATTATTTTTTTCTTCTTAAAGAAGTCCCTCTAATATTTCTTGTAATACTGATTTGGTACTGATGAATTCCTTCAGCTCTTTCTTGTCTGGGAAATTCTTTATCTGTCCTTGTAAATGATAGCTTTGCTGGGTAAAGTAATCCTGGTTGTGGGTCCTTATTTTTCATCACTTTGAATATTTCATGAAATCCCCTCTGGCCTGCAAAGTTTCTGTTGAGAAATCAGCTGCCAGTCTACGGGAGCTTCGTGTAGGGAACTGCTTTTCTCTGGCTGCTTTTAAGATTCTCTCCTCATCTTCAACCTTTGGCGTTTTCATTATGATGTGTCTTGGGGTGGGCCTCTCCTGGTTCGTCTTGTTTGGGACTCTCTGTGCTTCCTGGGCTTATAGATCCATTCCCTGTGCCAACTTAGAGAAGTTTTCCATTGTTATTTCTTCAAATAGGTTTTCATTCCCTTGCGCTCTCTCTTCTCTTCCTGGTGCCCCTATGATGCCAATGTTGGTACACAGGATGTTGTCCCAGATGCCCCTTAAATTAGCCTCACTGTTCTGGACTGTTTTCTCTTTTTGCTGTTCTGATTGGGTGTTTTACGTTACCTTAACTTCTAAATTGCTGATTCGATCCTTTGTTTCAGCTAATTAACCTACTGTTGATTCCCTCTGATGTAGTCTTCATTTCAATTATCATATTCTTCAATTCTGACTGGTTCATGTTTTCTAGCTCCATTTTTATGTTTCTTCCCTAAGAACACTGAGCATCCTTACAAGCAGTGTTTCCAACATTGCATCTCATAGAGGGCTTGTCTCCTTGGCTTAATTCTTTTTCTGAAGCTTTATTCTGTCCTTTTATTTGGGATGTGTTTCTTTCTCTCCACATTTTGGCTGCCTCCCTGTGTTTGTTTTATGTATTAGGTAGATCTGCTTCGTTCCCCAGACTTAGTCAAGTGGCCTCAGGTAGCAGGTGTCCTGTGGGGCTCAGTCGTGCAGTCTCCCTTGGTCACCTTAGCTGGGTGCTCCAGGTACATCTCTTTGGAGGGTTGTGTGTGCCTTCCTGCTGGAGTTGAGCCTGTTGCTGTTTGCACTTCAATGGGAGGGATTAACCCTCAGGTTGACTCGCTGTGGGGCAAGGGCTGACCCTACAGAGTAGGATTCACCTTAGCAGGGCTCTGGCACCTGCCCAGTCTGTCCTTGTGGTGTATCATCTGCAGAGACAGCAGGGTGGTACTCAGCCTCGGCTCAAAGCCGGTCACCGGGGGTGCTGGTTCTGTGACCTTCTGGGAAGGACCCTGCCACAGGCCAAGATAAGCTACAGCCTGTGCCCTGCCCAGGACTACCTGGCATAACCTACAAAGAAATCCACAGAGGGACGCCACTCATGCTGAGTTTGGTGGTGCCTCGAGAGGCCAAGCCATGAACCGAGGCTGGCTGCTGCTCGTGCCGGCGGGGGGCTGCTCTGCACGATGTGCAGGGCGTGACGATGCCCAGTGCTATTTCTTCGGGTTTTGTGAACCTTTGAGAAACTGTAGGAAAGTCTGAAACATGAGCCAAGGCAGGCCACCTGTATAGAAAAGCCACTGGAAGTGGACGGGGTGGGTCTGTACGTTGGGTAGGGCAGGAGGAGGAAATCAGCAGGGTGGGGTGAACGGAATTTGCTAGGTTGACTGACACTCAGATAGGGCAGCCACCTGTAGCTGTACGCTGGTACGGGGGGGCGGGGGGGCTCAGCAAAGACAGGATGAATCTCTACCTTTTTTTAAATTCTTAAAGGAGCCTTTAATATCATGTTTGTTTGTATTTGTGTGAACGTGACCGTACTGATTTTCTTTAAAAAAGGAAAATAATGATTTTATCATAGGTAGTTACATCATCAGCAATCAATAATCAGGGCTATAGTCGTGGAAACATGTTTTCTGCTGTTTGTCACGTTTAGTGGTCCTTTGTTATGGCGGCCCCAGGAAGCTAACAGAGGTGTGCTTTTAGGCAATACACTAATTTTATTTGCTCTTCGCATTGATGGGTACGGCTCTGCAGCACTCGTGAGAAGGTCGGGAGGAAGCCACGGCCATTGTCTACAGGAACTCGGAATTTTGAGGACCTTTCCAGCTATGTAGACAAGAAAGAGACAGTGGACCAAAAAGACCACTAGGGGATTAAGTGGAAAGGAGTCTAAGAAGAAAGAAAAAAGAGGAAGGAGAGGAAATAGCACGGTAAGCGGGAGCGATGAGGCTGGGGCTCCCCTCTTCTGGAGGTGACAGCTGGGAAGGCGAAGCCCTCTGCTTCTGCCGAGACTCGGAAGCGGACGTCGTGGAGCGGCCACACCTGAGACACTCGTGGCCTTCTCGGAGGCGCGTCCAGGCTCAAGGAGCAGAGGTCATGAGGACCAGCCCCAGAGAAGCGCCAAGCCTTTGCCATTTCCTCCCTCGTCCCAAAGTCAACACTGCTTACTCACTATGTAGGTCACTCCCAGGGCACACGGGAGATAAAGCCCACTCATCTGAAGGAGAAAACTGCTCTCCGTGGGTTTTATTTTATTGTATTCATTATTATGTGCTTAAAAGTGTTCCCCTTGGAGCAATCTCCCTGATAGCTCCAAGTATCTATTTCATGATCTTCAAAATCTAAATTGGCTCCATTCCTATAGAAAATGACACTTTCTCGCCTTCGTTTTCCATCTCAAACTCCTTTTGTAAACTAAGTAAACCTCACCTAACGCACTAACGCAAAGAAGGCTCTCCCATAAAGATTTAATTAAAATACATATACAAAAGAGAAAAGTTGTATATTTTAGAAGTTCTATCTTATATTAAAATTTTTAATTTAGGGGAGTATAGGCTCATTTTCCCTTTTAATATGATTCCTCCCTCATTATTTTTAATAGAAATAATTTTAGTTAAAGAAAAGTAAAAGATAGTGTCATAACGTATTATCTGTGGTATTATTTATGATTGTATGTGGTTATGTATATGTATATGTATATTTATTTTATTAAATTTATTGGGGCCACATTGGTTATTACATAGTTTTAAGAGCACAGTTCTACAATACATAATCTGTATCCTGCATTGCGTGCTCACCACCCAAAGTCAAATCTCCTTCTGCCACCGTATATTTGACTCCCTTATTTTTTTCAACATCCCTTCTATTCCCCCTTTCCTCTGGTAGCCATCCTATTATTGTCTGTGTCTATGGCTTTTTGTTTGTTTGTTTGTCTTATTTGTTGCATATACCACATGAGTGATATCATATGGTTCTCAACTTTTCCATCTGAGTTATTTGGCTTAGCATGGTATTTTCAAAATCCATCCATGTTGTCACAAATGGCAGTATTTTATCTTTTCTTATGGTCAAGTAATATTTCATTTTATGTATGTATGTATCACATGTTGTTTATCCAATCATCTATGGAAGGACACTTCAGTTGTTTCCATGACTTGCAAACAAACAAACAAAAATACCTATGCATAAACTCAACAAAAGATATGAAAGACCTACACACTAAAAACTATAAGACATTATTAAAATAAACTGAAGAAAACACAAGGAAATGGAAAGATATTGTGTGTTCATGGATTAGAAGGAAGGATCAACATAGTTAAAATGGCCATATGACCCAAAGCAATATACAGATTTCATGAAATCCCCATCCATATCCCAATGGCATTTGTAAAAGAACCAGCACAAAGAAACACCATCAGATTTGTACGGAATCATGAAAGTCCCCACAGAGCAAAAGCGATCCTGAGAAAAAGGAATAAAGGTGGACCTATCACACTCCCTGATTTCAAATTATACCACAAAGTTACAGTACTCTAAAAAGCATGGTATCAGCAGAAAAGCAGACACCAGACCAAAGCAACAGAATTCAGAACGCAGAAATGAACCCACACATATGTGGGCAGATAATTTTCCACAAACCAGCCAAAAGCGTATAATGGAGAAAAGAGAGCCTCTGCTCTAAATGCTGCTGCGAAAACTGAAAAGCCACGCACGAATGAATGAGACGAGACTGCAATCTTGCCATGGGCCAAAAGCAACTCAGAATGGATCACACACTTAAATATGACGCCTGAGACAATACACTGCATAGAAAAAAGCACAGGTGCTAAACTTAGGAACCTTAGTCTTAGAGAGAATTTTATGAATCTGACCTCCAAGGTAAGGGAAGTAAAAGCAAAACTAAATGAATGGTTCTGTATCAAACTAAAAAGTACCCGCACAGCAAAAGAAACCATCAACAAAGCAAATAGATAGCCAACCAAATGGGAGGAGATATTTGCACAAATGTCTTCAACGAAGGGCTAATATCCAAAATATATAAAGACCCTGTACAAGTGAACAACAACATCAAAAAAACAAACAAAAACAGTCCAACTGAAAATGGGCAGCGAACCAGACCACTTCTCCCAAGAAGACATACAAAGGGCCAACAGACACATGAAAAGATGTTCAACTTCATTAGCTATTAGGAAAATGCAAATCAAAACCACACATGTTAGAGTACCACCTCACACCTGTCAGAACAAACATGTATTTATGTATTTATATGAATAAACAAGACAAGGAATAACAAGTGCTGGAGAGGCTGTGGAGAAAAGGAACCCTCGCACACTGCTGCCGGGAATGCAAACTGTTACAGGCACTATGCAAATCAGTATGGAGTCTCCTCAAATAAAAAAATAAAAAAAATTTTAAAAACGAATAGAATTACCAAAAGACCCAGCAACGCTTCTTCTTGGTATCTACTCAAAAAGTTTGAAAACACGTATTCATAAAGATATGTACCCTATGCTCACTGCAGCACTATGTACGAGGTTGCACAATTAATTTCGAGGACCCATCCTAGAAAAAGCGCTCCGTACCTCATTGCTGAGCATCACTGCGGTCACCTTCCAAGTCCTCCCCTTGGGAAGCCGTGCACCGACGCCAGCGCCTAGTCCACCCTTCAGAGCAACTTGGGAGCTCTTTTTCTGGAGTGGCCATCAGAGCTGTCCTTGAACCTTACCAAGGCTATGACACCTTACCGAGTTGTTTGTACAGTGCTGCCAACATAAGTATATGGTGGCAAGTTCACAAACTTAATTGTCAGATTTGGGGGACAGACGACAGCTCTGATGGCCATTCCAGAAAAAGAGTTCCAAAACTGCTCTGAAGGGTGGACTAGGCATTGGCTTCAGTGCGCAGGTTCCCAAGGGGAGAGGTGATCATAGGGACATTCAACAGTGAGGTTTGTAGCACTTTTTTCTAGGATGAGTTCGTAAAAGTAATTGTCTGACCTCGTATATATTTAAAAGAGAGATTTCAAGTACCGATCCAGATTAAAAAGTTCACTAATCCTGCCATGAACACCCTCTTAAGAAATTTTTGGTAAACCAATGTTTAGGTAGTGTACTGAGCAGTGCCAGAAATTAAAAGAAGCATATTTATTAACTGTGATACAGCCTAACACCATGCTCTGCACACTTTCCCACACATGCACTATTATTTAATCCTATTTACTTTGCCAGGTGTATGTATATCTACTGAGAAACAAAGAATGCACATACTTTACTTGGGGTACAGAACTAGCAAGATGAAACCCTGCAGTATGAAATTATGTCTGTACAACAGAAAGTCTTTGTTCTACCTACTCCATCCTACTATCAGATATACAATAAACATTGACACACAGAGACACACCCTATATATAAAGTAAATCAGGGGTTAAGGACACTGGCTCAATTCTTTTCCCATCTATTATCTATATATACCTGGGCAAGTTAATTAATCTTTATTTGCCCCACTTTCCTTACCTATAAAATGGGATTAATAATAGTATAAATTTGTAGTACTGTTGTAAACAGTAAATGAGTTAATATACCTGCAGTATTTAAAAAGTACCTGCCACATAGTAAGTGTAAAAATTATACTTGTATTATTTTATTCATATACCTGCAATAAGCTATATGAGTTTATTCATATAAATACATAAATACATGTTTGTTCGTGTGGATCATAGAGACATCATGATGGTGATTTTATGAACCACAAAATACAAAATATAAAGTGTCCAATTTTATTGTCAAGACAAAAATGCATTGTTTAGACAGGATTTCATGAGTCAATGCATTCTATATGAATAAGTCAAAATTTTGCTCAATAGCCTTTCTTAGCATAAGATATAAAGGTTAAGTTAGACACAATTAACAATAAATCAGGAGTATCTTCCAAACGTTATCTACTGTAGATACTCATTTAAACACATATAGATATTCTAAAAAATATATGCTATAGGAAAACTAGAAAAGGTAAATAGATTGACAGAAAATAGGCTCAATTTTAGGAGATTTGAACTTAACCTAGTCTCTAACACTGTTTCAGCCCAGATTATCAACCAGCAAATGGTTCATATTAATACTACATGTAAGAGGGGCTATTATTTCAATAGAGCGCATACTTTTTCATGCCTAGTAAACACTTGGTGGATTTGTGGACTGGTTCACGAGGAAACTGGAACATGTCCGTCACGAAGAATGACCTCGTCTCCCTTCAGCACTCACACCCGGGGGACTCGTTGGTAACAGCAATGCCGCATTTCTGCCCACACGCCTCGCCTGCGGAGAAGGAGAAAATCACCAGTGCAGACCCCCACGGGCTACGCGCACTAACACTAACACAGCAATTCTGGTGCCCCCCTCTCACCGCCAACACGGAGAGCCACGGTCCAAGATGTCCCTACGTGTCTGGCATGCAGGTCTTCAGGAAGAACTCTGAGGACTGGTCTCGTACCTGTACCTCAGACAGGCTTCACAGGTGAGGCGTAAGAGGAAAACAAGCCTTTGGGCATATGGCTCGGGAATGTCCTCTGGACTATTAATGAACAAGTAATCTGCGGTTCATTTCAGTTACTTTTCCTTTTTTTCCTCCCCTCTTTTGCAGCAAAAGTACAGCATCCTGGACTTTGACTGATGAAAGGTGGGTTTTCTTAACTCTCTTTATTGATTAAATATTCAACAGTAAGCAGAGCATATAGTTGTGTCACCTTTTATGATCACATGAGCCAGAGATGCTACATCAAACACAGGGAAGGCCAATGTACACGAATGGAAAAATCTCAGCTGTAAAACAGAGTCTGTGGGCCAGATGCTCTGCCAGGTCCTTTGATGTCTTAATGCAGCATTAGCAGTATGAGCTCTGTGAAACGATAATGAAGGAGATGCAAATCGGGCACCGCACATTAATGCTGAGCTCCGCCGCGCATGGCACTGCAAGGCGCACCTCCACAGCAGCGCAGGCCCAACGCTCCAAAAGCGACCTGAGGGAGCACGGAACTGAGGAGGCCTGATTTGGTTTGCAACATGGGAAGTGTAATTATTTCTGTACTGGCTAGGATAGAATCTTCGACTGATGTACTGTTTTAAGACTTTGAAAGGTACGGCAGGAAAGTTTTCACAGATCTATGACGTTCTAGTGACACTCTGTACTTGATACTGAATACTTCTTCACAGGTCATGTCATATGTGAGGAACTGCATCAGTCACCAGTGAAACATTGGGACCCTCTGCTAAGTTCTATTGATAAGGCATTTTATTGAGTACACTCAGTTGTAAACTCTTGTACTAGGGAAACTTTTATTTTGGAGTTCTCTGCACTCTACCATATGTATACACACACACACACACACACACACATATATATACGTATACACACACATACACACATATATACACATATATACACACACAAATACATACACACACACACACACAATTTCCCCAAATGTAGGACTGAATAATCCAAAGGCTGGTAAATATACAGGTAATATAAGATATCTATAATATACCTATACCTATATACAATATATATGTTATATATACACCCATAATACACCTATAACATAATATAATATACTTATACCTATATATAATATACATTATATGTACACCTATAAGATACCTATAATATACCTATATACAATATACGTTATATGTACACCTATAGGATGCCTATAATATACCTATATACAATATACGTTATATGTACACCTATAGGATACCTATAATATACCTATATACAATATACGTTATATGTACACCTATAAGATACCTATAATATAATATACTTATACCTATATACAATATATGTTATATGTACACCTATAAGATACCTATAATATACCTATATACAATATACGTTATATGTACACCTATAAGATACCTATAATATACCTATATACAATATACGTTATATACACCTATAAGATACCTATAATATAATATACTTATACCTATATACAATATACGTTATATGTACACCTATAAGATACCTATAATATACCTATATACAATATACGTTATATGTATACCTATAAGATACCTATAATATACCTATATACGATATACATTATATGTACACCTATAAGATACCTATAATATAATATACTTATACCTATATACAATATACGTTATATGTACACCTATAAGATACCTATAATATACCTATATACAATATACGTTATATGTACACCTATAAGATACCTATAATATACCTATATACAATATACATTATATGTATACCTATAAGATACCTATAATATACCTATATACGATATACATTATATGTACACCTATAAGATACTTATAATATAATATACTTACACCTATATACAATATACGTTATATGTACACCTATAAGATACCTATAATATCCCATCCCTATACCTAGATACAATATAAATGTTATATCACCCCTATAATGTAAGATACACAGCAGATGCTGTCAGCACTCACACCCCCGTCAGACCTTTCCGCTCCCCTCGCCTCACTGCCAGGCTACCTGTAATACACACATATATATCTAAAGGTTTTTTGCTGGAACCTGGGAAGGAAAGAATAGTAAGGCAGGCCAGAAATACAGGACAGCTAACACTTCACTGGGAGCGGCCCTCCACCTACGCTCTCAGGACCTGGGGGTAAACACGCCGGCCGCCCCTGCCCCGAGCAGGCACACGTTTTGCAGCATTCCTGGGGGGGAGCTGGGTTAGAGTCGCCAGGGTAGCAGCCGCCGTCATCTCTGCCTCACCTGACTTCTCTACTTCCCTTCCATGCTCCATGCACTTTTCAAATCAACTACTTGAACTCTAATTCTGCTTATGGGGGAATGAACACTTAGATCATGTGCCTCCCATTCTTTAAATAAACGTT
>PVJL010020992.1:0-11176 GCA_004026885.1 Lyroderma lyra
TATACGTACCCCTGTGTTCCTTGTAGTACAAGTTATGGTGGTCAAAACATATCAACAACCAACATGTTCTTCAACAATTGATTGGATGCAGGAGATGTGGTTCAAACAACCAGTGAAACACTACTCGCACCGAAAAAATGATGAAACACTGCCGACTGTGAAAACATGGATGGGTCTGGAGATTACCATGCGAAGGGAAATAAATAAAATAGAAATAGCTTGGAACCCTAGAACTTCACTCATTCTTGGGATGCAAAAAGGAAAGCAAAAAAGAAAAATCCAAACACTCATAAATACAGACAACACATTAGTCGTTGAAAGAAAGTAAGGAAAAAGAGAGGTGGTAGAAGAGGAAAGGGGTGGGTCAAATATAGGGGGAAGGAAGAAATGACTCTGGGTGCTGAACGCAAAATGCAATATATGAATATGAATTATGTATTATACAAAAGCACACAGGAAATGTAATGTTACTAATCATTGTCACTGTCATTAATTTAATACATAAATAAAAAACTCAAACCATAAACCTGGCCTAAATAACAAAGAAACCCCAAACCTAATTCAATACCAAATCTAAACCCAATTTAAAATAGAACCCTCAGCTTTACTATAAACTGAACCCTAACTCTAAATCTCATAATATACTCAATAAATAATCCTAAACTGAAATCTAACACTAAACCGAGCCCTAGTGGAAAACCTGAGACTTCCTATAACACTATCCTTGAAAGGAACCCATACTCACTTTTACTGGAAACTCAACCCCAACTCGAATGGAAAACCAACCCTGACCTCCAAGCTAAATCTCACCCTAATTCTAAAAACCGAAACATGAACTGTAATCTGCACCTCATCATTATACCGGCAGTTCTCCTACCCTATCTTAAAACCTAACTCCAACCTCAAAGGTACTCAAAGCCTAAGTATATAACTACCCCTAATCATTAACTCAAGCAAACCCTAAACCAAGGATATACCTAACGAAAAACCGAACTCTATCCTCAAACTTTACCTCACTCTATCAATAGCCCTTCTACCCAGAGATCTCATTTCAATGTTCTTCATACCATAACCTCAAAGCTTCTTCTAACCCAATCCAAACTCTTGCCCTGAACCTAACCTGAAACCTAACACATAGCCTAACTCAAAGATGGATCATTACACTAATCGTAATCACAATAGTACACATACCTCTCACCCCCAAATTTACATACCCTGAACACTAACCACAATTTTAACAAAACCTCTAGCCTCAAAGCTAACTCTAAAGCTAACAGCAAAGCTGAAGCTGCGCAGAATCTCATCCTTAACACAAGCCCTAAACTTACCTCTAAACCTTTCCAAGGGTCACAGCTCCCCACTGCATCTCATTATGGAACTCACAATCATGACAGTTCTATTGTCTCCTGATTGGCTCTGGGGCCTCAAGACATCATAACCCTTGGTACAGCCTCGGGGCCCCTATTGGCTGGCCCTGCAACTGTGACATTATGGTCTGCCAATGTTCTGATTATAGGTCCCTGGCGCTTTACTCTTTCCATCGCGGAGGGTGTGTGCGCCCTTGAAGGCCTGTCCACCTGCATCAGCCTGGGATACACTGGCCCAAGTGCGCTCCTGTTGGCGCCAAAATGCCTCTCCAATCCTCTGCTCTCACCAGGGTTCTGAGGTTTTCAATGGATAATTTTGATGCATCACTTCATACCTGTTTCAAATCATTCCTTGATCTCAGATAAATCAGAGTAAAAGGGTGGTTTGTTCTTGTCAATTACGTACATACTTTTGTCTGTTTTACCCCATACTTAGTGGTTGTGTGACTGGGACCATAATATATGATGAACAGTCAGCCGTTCTCTTGCGGAGGAATATTAGGTGTGTATAACATGAACTCAACTTACTGTCTTTCTGTATGTTCTGTGAGATAGGTGAGCGTACATTTAGGAGGGGCATCCACTTCTTTCACTGCATTCACACCACTGACCGGTTATCCTAAGTGAAGAAGGGAGGCGGCAAGTGGTGGGGACAGCAAGCACACAATGCACTTTGATTATGATTTACAATTGACTTTTCAAAATACTAGAGTGATTGTGCGTGCATGCCTTCTAGAATATTTAAAATAAAAGCCTCTGCTATTTTTTTATTTATGATTTGTATTCTACTCAGAATTATAGTAAGTATTTCAGAAATAATATTACACAACTAAAATACAGAATGGAAACTTGAGATAATGGGAAAAAGAGATTCATGCACATTATTATGCATTTCATAGGTGATTTTCCTCTGTGGTCAGGGAGGAAGGAAGAAAGTGCTGGCATTTGTGTTTGGTATCTGGATGGGAATTCATCCTCTCAATCCTGATCAGATAAGTGTAAAGAGATTTGAGAGTTGAAAAGCTTTACTGAAAAACTGAGGGAAAACTGGGTAGTGAGATCTATGATGAGCATTTGAATAGAATATGTGAGTTGAGGCCCCATTGCTGCTTCTAGGTAAATGGAAATTTGAAAAACACTTTTTGATGATCTCAAATGCCAATGTGGTGGCAAAAATTAAAAAAAAAAGGAATAAGTATTAAAACTATTCGAAACACAATACCTAACTCGATCCCGAACCAAACACTAAACTTAGACAAAAGTGAACCCTAACCCAAAACCTTACCCTAAGTTTCAAAGGAACTAGTAATGGAATCTTAACCTTATCCCTAGCCCTAAGTCTAACCCTACACCTGGCCTATTCTCTAACATTAACCATGAACTCAATACCAAGTTATACCCTTACCCTGGAGTCAAAGCAATCCCTAACCCTAAACATAAAACAAAATCTACTTGGAACAAGAACCATGAACATAACCAAAATCCCTAAGTGTAAACCTAAACCTAATCCTTGGCGTCAACATCATCTTGACCCTCACCCTAACCAGCACCTGATCATAAACATAACCTCACAACTATACTTATCTCTAATCACAATCCTAACTGAAAAGTTCACACTTAACCTAAACTTAAGATTAACGGGAGTCCTAAACCTAAACATACACCTGAAACTGAAAACTAATTTTAACTCAAAATCGAACTTCAAACCTCACTCTAAACCTCATCCTACCCCTTCACTACATCGTGGACCTACCATAACCCCAGCATATAGCCTACTGAGAACACTAAACCTAATCCCAATTTCAAAGTAAACCATAAAACAATGGAAAGCCTAACCGTATCAGTAACCTTAATTTTCATCAAACAATCAACCCAAACCTTAAATGGAACCATAACCAGAACCCTATCCATAACTCTAATCATAAACTCAGCCTTAACCCTAAACCTAGACTGTAAAATGAACCTAACAGTATCCTCATACTTAATTAAAAACCTAACATCAAACCTAAATCTAAGTAAATAATATTTCATTTTAAATTTTCATCCAAATCTCACAATTAATTCTTATCCTACACTAACACTAACCATCATCACAAAATCAGTTCTGAAACTAAACTCATTCTATCATTTACCTAACTTGAAGCTTACTCAAAACGTAATCCTAAGTGTTATCTGGCCCCTAAATGGAAACATAAATCTAACCCCACTCTCATACCAAACTCAAAACCTCACCTTAAACTTAACTTAAAACATAACCCTTAATATATAACAGTAAACCTAACCCTAAACCGAACCCTTAATCTAACCCTAACTTTATCCCCACTTCAGAGCCAATCCCTGCCTCAAAGCTTACCGTAAAACACCACTTCTTACCAACCTCCCAATTGAACCATGAATAAAACAAAAAGACCTAATCTTAAACAAAAATCTAACAATAAACACAATCCGACCTTTTGTTCTACTGCTAACCTAATAATAAAATCAAACCTAACCTTATCTTTAACCCTTAGCCTAACTCAAAATCTAAACCATCAAGTCTACGTAAAGCTAAAGCTAGGCTTCCCTACAGCCCCTATCGTGGTCTTAAACCTACACCACCCCTAATTAAAAACAAAAAAAAAATAACCTCAAACTTACTCTAACCCGAAACCTAACCCTAAATATGATGCTAACGATAGCTAGTTACCTGAACATAACATGGTTTCTAACGTCATCAGAAAATAAGCACACAACTAAACCTACCCATTACATAACGCGTGCTTTCCCTTAAACCAAATTCTAGAAATAACACTAAGCCTAATCATAACAGTAATTGAGAGTGAAACCCGAACTTCAAAAGTCAATATAACCCTAATCTTAACCCTAATTCTAATGACCAACTGAACGCTAACCCTAACCTTAGTTATAACTGTGACTCTAACTGAAACCACCCAACTAAAAACTGCAATAACCCTAAAGATCAGTCCAACACATACCCTAATTTGTATGTTAACCCTAACCTCAACCCTGAGAAGCAACTTAACACAGGGACTGAGGGTCCTATACTCGGACAAACACAAGATGTTAAAAGAATTTGAAGTTTTCTTTGGCTTTGCAGAAGCTTTTGAGTTTGATACAGTCCCATTCATTTATTTTTGCTTATACTTCCCTTGCCTTGGAGGACCGGGACATGAAGTCTTCTTTGAGTCCTAGGTCTATAAGTTTAGTACCAATGTCTTCTTCTATACAGTGTATTGTGACAGGTCTTATAGGAAGGTGTTTAATCAATTTTGAGTTAGTATTTGATGGAATATTACTCAGCTATAAGAAAGGATGAAATATTGTCATTTGAAACAACAGGGATGGACCGTTTAAAGGAAATTGAAGTTTTCTTCTGCTTTTCAGAACTTTTTGAGTTTGATATAATCCCATTCATTTATTTTTGCTTATACTTCCCTTGCCTTTGATGACCGGGTCATGAAGTCTTCTTTGAGTCCTAGGTCTATAAGTTTAGTACCAATGTCCTCTTCTATACAGTGTATTGTTACAGGCTTTATATGAAGGTCTTTAATCTATTTTGAGTTAATTTTTGATAAAATATTACTCAGCTATAAGAAAAGATGAAATATTGTCATTTGCAACAACACGGATGGACCTGGAGATCATCATACTTAGGGAAATAAACCACACAGAACAATCAAAGAACTGTATGACTTCACTCATATGTAGAATATAAAACAGAAAACAAAGAAAAAACGGAATGAAAAAACAAATAACCCATGGACACAATCAATAATTTAATGATTATTTGGGGACGAGTGTGTTAGGGAGGGGACAAAAGGGAGGGGTTGGGAGAGGATTGGGCGAAGCTAAATAGAAGGTGATGTAAAGACATGTCGCATTAGGTGGTGAACTGATTATACATCAAGTTCAAATTGCACAGTGGAATTGTATGCCTGAAACCAATGAAATCCTTGCTAACAGATGTTACACCAGTAAGTCTATCAAGAAAAATGAATAGAAATAAATAAATAAATAAATAAATAAACACTGGAAAAAGAAGTAATTGAAGAAGGCACAAAGAAATGCAGAGATTTTATATTCATAAATGGGACGAATGTATCTCATTCAAATGGTCATGTTACACAAAGCAATGAACAGATTTAATGCCATCCCCATCAAAATTCCAAGGACAGTTCTTTCAAAAATTTCAAGAAAAACATCAACAGATTTCTATGGAATCTAAAAAGACCCCAAATAACCACAGGCGTCCTAAGGAAAAACACAATAATGGTGAAGGTCTTTGATTTCAGTCTATAACACACAATGACTATAATATAAGCAGCAGGATATTGGCAGAAATATAGGCACACACACACACCAATGAAGAAGAACTGAAAACCCAGAAGTAATTCCACATATATATGGGAAGATTGTTTTTTGTGGAAAGCCAAAAATATAACATGAAGCAAAGAATCCATTTTCCATAAACGGTGCTAGGGCATAGAGAATATCACATGCAAAAGAATGAAACTACACTGACTGTTTTCAATATATACCAAAATTAACTAAAACTGGACCAAAGACCTAAACATTCTACCAATAATTATAAATTGAATAGAAGAAAGCGTATGTCCCAACCCTGTAGACTTTGCTTCAGAAAAAGTTTGATGAACGTTACCTCAAAGGCAAGGGAAGTAGAAGTCAAAAGAAATGAATGGGACTGTACCCAACGTAAAAATTTCTGCACAGGCAAAGAAACCATCAAGAAACAAAAATGCTACCGACAGAGTGGGAGAAGACATTTGCAAGCAATGACTTAAAGGGCATTAAAACCTAAACTATATAAAGCACTACTAGATATCAACAACAGACAAACAAATAATCCCATGAACACATGTGCAGAGGACTTGGACAGACACTTTCCCCAAGAAGACAGATTAATGAAACACCCAAGAGATACATACAAAATGTTTAGGTACACTGGCTATTAGAGAAATGCCATGAACTACAACTTCATACCTGTTATTAATAGAAATGCTATGATCCACAAGACAAGTAATAACGAGTGTTGGAGAGGCTTTGGGAAGAAAGAACTCTCATATGCTGGAGGTGGGCATGTCAATTGGTAGCAACGATGGAAAACAGTACAGAGGTTCCCCAGAATGTTAAGAATAAATATACCATATAAGCAAGAAATCCCTTTTCTGGGTATCCACCCTCCAAATCTGAAAACATGTACTCTTAGGGATATACATACCCCTGTGTTCCTTGCAGTACAAGTTATGGTGGTCAAGACATATCAACAACAAACCTGTTCTTCAACAATTGATTGGATGCAGGAGATGTGGTACAAATACCCAGTGAAACTTTACTCGCCCAGAAATAAAGATGAAACACTGCCAATTGTGACAACATGGATGGGTCTGGAGATTACCATGCTAAGGGAAATAAATCAAATTGAAATAGGTCGGAACCATGGAACTTCATTCATACTTGGGATGTAAAAATTAAAGCAACAAAGAAAAATCCAAAAACTCATAAATAGAGACAACACATTAGTGGTTGCAGGAAAGTAAGGAAAAAGAGAGGTGGTAGAAGAGGAAAGGGGTGGTTCAAATATAGGTGGAAGGAAGAAGTGACTCTGGATCCTGAACGCACAATGCAATATATGAATATGAATTATGTATTATAGAAATGCACACTGGAAATATCATGTTACTAATCAATATCAATGTCATTAATTTAATACATAATTAAAAAACCCAAACCATGAACCTGGCCGAAATTACAAAGAAACCCCAAACCTAATCCAACACTCAATCCAAACCTAATTTAAAACAGAATCCTCAGCTTT
This sequence comes from Lyroderma lyra, assembly GCA_004026885.1. Lineage (NCBI taxonomy): Eukaryota > Metazoa > Chordata > Mammalia > Chiroptera > Megadermatidae > Lyroderma > Lyroderma lyra. The sequence goes on from PVJL010020992.1 coordinate 7,204, forward strand.
ACTATAAACTGAACCCTAACTCTAAATCTCCTAATATACTCAAGAAATAATCCTAAACTGAAATCTAACGCTAAACCAAGCCCTAGTGAAAAACCTGAGCCTTCCTATAATACTATCCATGAAAGGAACACACACTCGCTTTTACTAGAAATCCAACCCCAACTTGAATGGAAAACCAACCCTGACCTCCAAGCTAAATCTCACCCTAATCCTAAAAACCGAACCATGAACTGAAATATGCACCTCATCATTAAACCGGCACTTCACCTACCCTATCTTAAAACCTAACTCCAAACTCAAAGGTAACTTGAAGTCTAAGTATGTAACTACCTCTAATCATTAACTCACTCAAACGCTAACCCAAGGATATGCCTAATGAAAAACCTAACTCTATCTTCAAACTTTACCTCACTCTATCAATAGCCCTTCTTCCTAGATTTCACATTTCAATGTTCTTAATACCATAACCTCAAAGCTTCTTCTAACCCAATCCAAATTCTTGCCCTGAACCTAACCTGAAAACGAACACATAGCCTAAATCAAAGATGGATCTTTACACTAATCATAACCACAATAATACGCATACCTCTCACCCCCAACTTTACATACCCTGAACACTAACCACAATTTTAACCAAACCTCTGACCTCAAAGCTAACACTAAGGTTAACGCTGAAGGTGCGCTTAAGATAAGAATCTCATCCTTAACACAAGTCCTAAACTTACCTCTAAACCTCTCCCAGGTCACTGCATCTCATTATAAAACTCACAATCATGACAGTTCTATTGTCTCCTGATTGGCTCTGGGGCCTCAAGACATCATAGCCCTTGATAGAGCCTTGGGGTCTCAATTTACTGGCCCTGCAACTGTGACATCTCGGTCCAACAAAGTTCTGACTATAGGTCCCTGTCGCTTTCCTCTTTCCATCGCGGAGTGTGGGTGCGTCCTGCAAGGGCTATCTGCCTGAATCAGCCTGGGATCCGGTGGCGCAAGGGCGCTCTTGTTGTTGCCAAACGGCCTCTCCAAGCCTCTGCTGTCACTAGGGTACTGAGGATTTCAAATTGATAAGTTTGATGCATCATTTCATACCTATTTCAAGGCATTTCTTGATCCAAGATAAATCAGAGTAAAAGGGTGGTTTGTTCTGGTCAATTACGTACGTACTTTTGTCTGTTTTAACCTATATTTTGTGGTTGTGTGGCTGGGACCATAATACATGTTGAACAGGCAGTCGTTCTCTTGCGGCGGAATTTTAGGCATGTATAACATGAACTCAACTTAATTTCTTTCTATATGTACGGTGAGATAGGTGAGTATATATTTAGGAGTGGCATCCCCTCCTTTAACTGTACTCACACCACTGAACTGTTTTCCTAAGTGAAGAAGGGAGGCGGCAGGGGTGGGGACAGCAAGCACACAATGCACTTTGATTATGATTTACAATTGACTGTTCAAAATACTTGAGTGATTGTGCGTGTATGCCTTCTAGAATATTTAAAATAAAAGACTCTGTTATTTTTTTTATTTATGATTTGTATTCTACTCAGAATTATAGTAAGTATTTCAGAAATACTCTTACACAATTAAAATACAGAATGGAACCTTGAGATAATGGGAAAAAGATTCATGCGCATTATTATGCATTTCATAGGTGATTGTCCATTGTGATCAGGTAGGAAGAAAGAAAGTGCTGGCATTTTTGTTTCGTATCTTGATGGGAAGTCATCCTCTCAATCCTGATCTGATAACTACAATGAGATTTGACAGGTGAGAATTTATTCTTGAAAACCTGAGAGAAGAATGAGTAGTGAGTTCTATGATGAGCATTTGAATTGACTATGTGACTTCAGGCCCCATTGCTGCTTCTATGTAAATGGAAAGTGGAAAAACTCTTTTCATGATTTCAAATGGCAATGTGGTGGCAAAAATTAAAAATAAGAGGAGTAAGTATTAAAACTATCCCAAACAGTATACCTAACTCAATGATGAACCTAACACTAAACTTAGTCATAAGTGAACCCTAAACCCAAACCTTACCCTAAGTTTCAAAGGAACTCATAATGGAATCTTAACCTTAACCCTAGCTTTAAGTCTAACCATACACCTGGCCTATTCTCTAACATTAACCATGAACTCAATCATAATTTACACCATTACCCTGGAGTCAAAGCAAACTCTAACCCTAAACCTGAAACAAAATCTACTTGGAACATGAAGCATGAAATTACCAAAATCCCTAAGCATAACCCTAAATATAACCTTGGGCTTCAACCTCTTCTTGACCCTCAAGCTAACTAGCACCTGATCGTAAACTTAACCACACAACTAACCTTATCTCTAATCACAATCCTATCTGAAAGATTCACACTTATCCTAAACCTAAGCTTAATGGGAGTCCTAAACCTAAACATACACCTGAAACTTAAAATTAATTTTAACCCAAAATCGAACTTCACACCTCATTCTAACCCTCATCCTACCCCCTCACTACATCGTGCACAAACCATAACCCCAGCGTATAACCTACAAAGAATACTAAACCTAATCCCAATTTCAAAGTAAACCATAATACAATGGTAAGCCTAATTTTAACAGTAACCTTAAATTTAATCACAACTTCAACCCAAACTTTAAATGGAAACTAATAAGAACCCTATCCATAACACTAATCATGAACTCAGCATTACCCCTAAACATAGACTGTAAAATGTACCTAATGCTATCCTTCTACTTAATTAAAAACGTAACCTCAAACCTAAACTTTAGTCAAAATAAATTCATTTTAATTTTTCATCTTAATCTCACAATTTATTCTTATCCTACACTAACACTAACCTCATCACAAAATCAGTTCTGAACCTAAACTCATTCTAACATTTACCTAACTTAAAACGTAATCCTAAATGTAATCTGGCCCCTAAATGGAAACACAAAACTAACCCCACTCTCATACCAAACTCAAAAGCTCACCTGAAACTTAACTTAAAACATAACACTTAATATATAACTGTAAACCTAACCCTAACCACAGCCCTTAATCTAACCCTAACTTTATCCCCAATTCAGAGCCAATCCCTGCCTCAAAGCTTACCATAAAACACTACTTCTTACCAACCTCTCAAATGATCCATGAATAAAACAAAAAGACCTAAACTTAAACACAAAATCTAACCTTAAACACAATCGGACCTTTTGTTCTACTGCTACCCCTAATAAAAGAATTAAACCTAACCTTATCTTTAACCCTTAGCTTAACTCAAAATCTAAACAATAACTTCTACATAAAGCTAAAGCTAGGCTTCCCTACAGCCCCTTCTTGGACTTAATCCTACACCACCCTAAATACACAGTAAAAAAATAATCTCAAATCCAACTCTAACCCTAACCCTAAACCTAAATATTGTGCTAACCATAGCTAGTTACTTGAACCTACCATGGTTTCTAACCGCATCAGAAACTAAGCACATACATAAACCTAACCATTACATAACCCGTGCTTTCCCTTAAACCAAATTCTAGAAATAAAACTAAGACTAATCATAACAGTAATTGAGAGTGAAACCCGAACTTCAAAAGTCAACATAACCCTAAACTTAACCCTAATTCTAATGACCAACTGAACGCTAACCCTAACCTTAGTTATCACTCTGACTCTAACTGATACCACCCACCTAAAAACAACAATAACCCTAAAGATTAGTCCAACACATACCCTAATGTGTATGTCAACCCTAACCTCAACGCTGAGAAGAAACTTAACACAGGGACTGAGTCTTCTATACTGTGACAAACACAAGATGTTAAAAGAAATTGAAGTTTTCTTTTGCTTTGCAGAAGCTTTTGAGTTTCATATAGTTCCATTCATTTATTTATGCTTACACTTCTCTTGCCTTTGAGGACCGGATCATGAAGTCTTCCTTGAGTCCTAGGTCTATAAGTTTAGTACCAATGTCTTCTTCTATACAGTGTATTG
>PVJL010020993.1:0-11193 GCA_004026885.1 Lyroderma lyra
ACACACACGCACGCCCCTTAGAGAAACACCAGCACATACTCGTACATGTGAATGCGATGAAATTCTGTACGACAGTTACAATAAATGAACTCGAATGGAGTGTGTGTATCAGTAAACATAAAACTTACAATGCTGCAAGAGGACATCGGCTGGTCTCATTTATATAAAGTTTTAAAGTCTGCAAAACAATACTATGAATTGTTGATGAATTCATAAATATGTGATAAAAGTGTAAGAATACATTGGCGTGAAAAACATGCATGAGAGTAAAAACACCATCCCTGGGGGCAGGAGACAGGAAAGTAGGACCGAGATGTGTGCGTGGATCTCTGCTTTACTTCTCAAAACTAGCAACTGCAATGGGACAAAGGGTGGCATGTAAACAGGCGTAATTATATTATTCTCCGTAATTGTCCATCGGTAGCATTTACAAAGCAGTTAATAATTTTCAATCAAGACCTCCAACCACTCGTTGATATGTTTACAACTTTTGACCCTCCTTGGGTGATTTTGTAATCTGAACCAATTCGAGGTGATTTGAGCAACTCTGATGTAGTTTTCAGTTTAAGAAAATAGATGTTTTTTTCTTTTAGCCAGCGATGTCTACTTTATTATTGTCATACGTTCAACACTTTCAACTGTGTTGTATGGAAGCAGTTTTTCCCAACCGTTTTTCACAAAGAAAAGTGACAGTTCCAAAAAGGGACAGAAACAAGCCTTTTAAAGCAGGATGGTCCTGAAGAGAACGGTATCAGTGCAGACACGTCTACCACTGAGGTAGCAGACAAGGTGGCATGCGTGCTCGTGGGCACCTCTCTGTGGGCATTGCACGATCGCAGGCGGCCTGGGCCTGGTGCCCTAGACGCGCTCTCCCACGTTGGACGTTGGACGGAGCTCTCCTCTGAGCTAACGGCTCAGCCGTTACAAAGGTGCCACAGGCTGACACACTGCCCACACAGCTGACGACTTTCATTTGCAGACAATGTCCCCATGCCTATTTCTCCCTGCCTTCCAAAGGTGGAATGAATTCAGCCTTGCTGAGGGGTCTGCCCCGGGCCCAGCTCAGCCCATGGCCGGATGGGGTCGGTCCTGGGCCCGGGACGCGAGACCGGCTGCTGCGTGTTGCCGGCGCCACGGCTCTGAGCTAATGCAACGCGCCCCGCAGAGTCGGGGGTGCCAGCACCAACACAGGCCATGCCAGCAGCCAGCCGCCTGCCCGTCAAACCCCAGCACCTCCCGAGAATCCTCAGATTAAATAAATCCTTGGCAAAGTCCCACCGGCGAGTACAGTAATAACTTCAACCCAGTGCCCACCACAAACTGGCATGCGCCTTCTACAACCCGCCCCAATCCGTCTGCCTCAACGTCCCCCCGGTGGGCGACGGGCCCGCAGGGGCCGGTGGCTCCGTGCAGCTCGGAGTCGGCCCCTCGCGCCCTGTGCTCTGCCACAACTGCGGAGAGCAAACGCAGGGCACGCTGCACGGCCACACGAGGGTCAGAATGAGCTCCAGGAGGGGCGTGGGGGAGCCTGCCTGCCTTCCTGCCCCCGGGGGCCCCCATGCCGGTGCACTGGGCTCCGGGTCCGGCCCCTTCCGCCTGCCCAGCGACTCTTCTCCCATTACCCCCACTCCTCTGCGCCACCGGGCTCCAGCGCCCTAGCGGGCCGCTTCCATCCGCCTTCCCATGTGTGCCAGTGCCTCCGAGTGAAAGGCCGTCCCCTGTCCCCCCTGCCACCGTCAGGGGGACACTGACGGGAGAAGTCCACGGTATGACCCACGCCCTCTTCTCTCCTCTCCTCGCTCACATCCTCTCAAACCCCCGCCACCCCACTGGCGCTGGCACGTATGCAGCCACATGCAACGGTCACTGCTCAGCCTCTGGGCGACTCCGATGTCCATTATCAGCCCGTGACACTGACGCCCGCACCCTCCTCCTCCTCAACGGGCCGCTCTCTTCCCTGTTTCCATGACCCCTCCTCCCGCACTAGGCGTCAGTCCCGGCTCCTTCTGTGGGTTCTTCCCTGCTTAACCCCCACATGCAGGAAGGCCCATCACTCCATCCTGGACCCACGTCCCCGCCTTCGCTCCCTTAACCAACGCCCAACACACTTGTGTGCGCCGCCCCCTGGCCTGTCCGCCCGCACTCCACTGCCCGCTCGCCGGCTGTCCCCGGGACACCTGCCCGGCGTCGGGAGCTTAGCTGTCCTAAAGACAGCACCCGCCGTCCACCCCGGCCGTCCCCGCCGCGCGGTGCCTCCGCCCTCCCCGCCCCCGAAGCGGGCAGCCGGCCTGACCCCTCCCCGTCTTCCGCGTCTGTTCAGCAGTGACGTCGGAGACCCACTGTGTCGCGGCGCGCGGCACAAGCCTCTCCCTTCTTACGGCTGGGTGTTCTGCTGGGTGACTACACCTCTGGCTATCCTCTCCCTGGGAGCACCCGAGAGGCCTGCCGTGTGGGGTCAGGAATAAAAGGGCCGGAAAACAGTCTTGCACACGTGTGCTTGTGAACAGACGTTGTCACATTGTCACGTCTCTCGGTCAATGTCCCCGGCAGGAACTGCGGAGTCAGAGAGCGGCGGTGTGTTCGGTGTAGTGCACGAGGCTCTGCCAGGTACTCTCCCGAAGCGGTCACCCATTCCTCCTCTCCCCATCCATCACGCAGGAAACGTCCTGCCAGACCACAACGCTGCCAACTTGGGTGCCCGCCGTCCCCCTCCGCGTCCCCTGGGGGCTGGGTGTGCTGTGCTTCGCGTGCTTGTCCCGCTGCCATGGAGGTCCGAGCGTCACACTTACCTGTCATCGGAATAAGACAGAGCTCTTCTTCCTAAATTACCAAAAAGTCTTAACACGAATTATGTCCATTTCTCTCAAAAGGTTTTCTGGTTTGTTCTGTTTTTCCTGCGTGAGACGTCTTTGCGGCTCCTGATTTTCTCAGGGACAAGGGAGGTGACAGAAATTCGGCTTTCAAAGCTTCTCACTCACAGTTCCTGCTGGGAGATAAGCCACCCTGGTCATGGTGGCTGGGGGTGGGGGGTGTTTCATCGTAAAGGAGGCGGCGCACAATAGAGGCAGCGCCGTCTATGACATTAGGAACCTGCGTGTGCCACAAAACTGAACATTGTCCCCGGGGCTGTCCAGAGGACGGACGCTAGTGCCTGCACTTCTGCAATGGTCTCGGTCTTGGTATGAGGAAGCCCAGTCGGACTTAGCGGAGCTGTGGGCAGCTGATGAAAAACACGTCTCGCTGTGTGGTCGTCACACCGGGGCCTCGCGCAAGCAGGTCAGAGCCCGGCAGCGCCGGTGGCACGACCCAACGTCCGCGCAGGTCAAGGGCTCATTCCCTTCGGAAGTGGCCTCCCCGCTGGGGCGCCCGCTCTGGCCCTCGCAGGCCAGCTCGCTTCTGTCCATGTCCTTCCTACGTCACAGCCGGGCCTGGGTGTGGCTGAGAGCTCCCTGCAGACCGCCGCTGACCCACCGCTAATCTCCTTTCGGACAGAGCTAGCGCTAGAAGGGGGGCCAGGACGTGGGGGACTGAGCGAGAGAAGAAGGAGTGGGAACCTGCACCCCCCTCCCCAGCACATATGGGCCAAGTGGACCCCGGAGATGTGTCGTCCGAAGCTGGGGTACACCAGGCTGTGGAACCCCAACACCTACAAACGGGAGTCTTGGGTAGGGGTTACTCCCCAGGTTCAATCCATCATCTTCTTACTCTGGGAAAGGGTACCCCTAAACTCTGCAACTGGGGGGACCCACATCTCCCTGCATCTTTATTGTTCCCAGAACTGTGCATGGTGATGCTGCAGAAGAAACAGGGTTCCCCTCGCAGGCGGTCAGACCCCCCAGTGCCCTTGCCAGCCTTCTAGGCCAGCACCTCCAGGTCACCTGGGACCCACTATGCCCAGCACTATAGAGGACGCCAGGGTCGTGACACGCCTCGTGGCTTCTGGCTCCTGGGGCCTTTGCTCCGTGTCACCATGCAAGCTTCTTAGGGGCTATGTCTGAACTCCCAGTGACATGTGCACTGTCACTCACAAACTGCCCCCCTCTTACACTGAGGAACCCCGAGCAAAGGGGAAGAGGGAGAGGGTCACAAAGCCCGGGACCCAGCACCTGCCCTCATGCGGGAAGTCAGCCCTGGGCCGCAGGGGGGGCCTCCGATCCCCCACATGGGCTGTCCACTGCGGGGAAGGGCTGGCAGGAGCAGTGGTCACTCACCGGTCCCGCCTCGGCCCTCCCTTCCTGGTCCCAGACCCCTCTCCTTGCTCACCTTGCTGGTCCCTTCGGGGCTGTGCTATGTACTCAGAGGGTCACCTACGACGGAGTCACCGAGAGGGGAGCCCAACCATTCCCCTCTGCCTCCCCCGAAAACACCGCTCGTGAACGGGAAGCTGCAGTCGGAGGGACAGTGCGCGCCTTTCCGACAGTGGCCTGCGAGGCGTCCGAGCCCATCTCCAATTTCTTCTTCTTTTATACCAAGTGACAAGCTCAGCGGCTGCTCCTGTGCTGACGCTCAGTCCTGCACTGCAGCCAACCTTCCTGGGCAGCGGGGACCTTGTCTTTCTCGTGAATACGACACGTCACCATGGAAGGTCTGTGTGTGTCCGAGAGGCAGAAGCGGCTTCGAGACGTTCACTGTGCATCTCTCCCGGCTCCTCCACCCAGGTGGCTTCGGGTGCCCATGAAGGGACCACGTGGTTACACGGAGTCTGCAGACCTCGCTCGGGCTCACAGCTGGTTTTCAGAACAGCTTAGAGTCAAGGATTCAAACTCCAGAGCACGGCGAACGGGCTCTCGTCAAAACGTCAAGGTCGATTTTGCCAGAAAGCCTTGGCCTGGACCGTCTGTGGGAGGTGAGGGGAGAGCTCCGCTCCCTCTGGCTCGGGCAACGCCGAATGGCTCAGGGCAAATGAAACACGACAGCGACACGCGAGGCTCCCTGGCTCTCGAAGCCCACCCCCCACGCCGGGAGGGAGCCGGGGGGCTGCGGCTGGAGGGGCCCCCAGAGGCGCTTCTGGGTAGGGGACAGGGCCACCCAGGCCCTGAGCCCCCGCCCTGAGAGGGGTGACCGGACCCCACTGTCCCTGCCAACTCCGTCTGTCCCTGCACGACCAGGTGGCCTTAACCCTAGAAGCGGGGAACCGTGAGAACGCCCCCCCCCCAATAGAAGCCCTATCAGAAGCTTCTGGACACATTCTCCCGACAGGCTGCATCACCCCCCCAGAAAGCTACCTGGAGTGGGCGCCCGGGTGTGGGGCCTGCAAACTGCCCGCCGGCCGATGGGCAGAAGTCACGGCCGCCCCGCGCGCCTCCCGGTAGGCTCAGGCCGGACAGCAGCTGCCTCGGGACGGACACGCTCTCGGCCGTCGCCGGACAAGGCCGAGAACAGGTGCTGGGGAGACGAAACGTGGGGCCGGCGCCGAGACCAAGGGCCCCGGGGCCCTGCCTGAAGGTTCCCTCCCGGCTTGGATCGTGGCGTCAGCTTCTCTCCTGCACAGGGCAGCTTGTGTGGGGTCAGAGCTAATTACTGGTTCTCACTTCTGTCACTGCAGACAGGATCACAGCACTATTAACATCTCCTACATTTATGACGGTGATTCCCAACGAGGCTGTATTAAAACTTGTGAAAGTGACTTGCAAATTACCAAACAGTCACCAAGCTAATGAAGCAGGACTTTTAAAGTGACTGAGAAATAATTCCTATATTATAAAGACAGCAATCTGTGAAGGGAGATTTGGTTTAAAAAAAAACACACATTATAACATATAATGGAAAACGTTACTCTGTGAGCGCAATCAGGGGCAGAAAACACAAGGGAAGTGGAAGCACAAGTGACAGGCGCACTCGAGCCCGCGGGGAAGAAACTCCCCAGAAAGGAGGCTTCCTCCAGGGCTGCCCAGTGCTCACCGGCACTGCCCCAGCAGCTGCGACAGTTCCCCTGGGGAGCCCTCCCCAGACCCCGAAGAGAGAGAGTAGGGGGCTCATGTGAGAGAGCACTGGGGTCCCTGTCTGCCTTGACCCCCGAGCAAAGCCCTTGGACATGGCCAGGAGTCGGTTTGGCTGTCTCTACCACATGGCTTAGACGATCTGGCAGGAAAGGGGAGCTCGTGCTGCAGAGGACAATGACAACCAGGGATCGGGCTCCAAGCATCAGATGGTGTGCACGTGGCCTGAGCCAAGAGGGGAGTCACCAGGAGACCCCACACACATCCAAGATCCGGGCAGGCTGCCCGCTGCCCACTGTCAAGAGGGGATGGGTGGGAAGGGGGCCAGTGGACCGGGCCTGCACCCGACGCATGAGTAATGGGGCCAGGGTGCTGCCTCTCGGAGGAAGCTCTCTCAGTCATGAAAACACGTTAGGAGGCACCCCATGCAAGCAGGGCAGGAGGAAGCCCAGGACACAGACGTGCAAGCCAGCCCCGGTCAAAGGGGAGGCGGCTGTGCCTCCTGTGAGCATCTGACAGCGAACGCCGTGTGCTACTCAGTGAGCCAAATCCTCCTTCATGCGGAAGTGTTTTTCTCATTCTTGGCCCAGTGGTTTCCACAGTTGTCCCCTCACCAGCAGATTTCAAATCCTATTACACAGTAAACATCTGTGGCATTAATTTCCACCCTGTAAACAAATGCAGGCAGCTCAGGCAGCTCATGTGATGAGTCAATCAATAGACCAACAGCACACAACTCCTGCTTCCTTTGCTCAGGCAAAATGAAACGGTGCTTCCTGAGCCCATCTGCAGCCTCAGCCCTGGGGGACAGTCTCGTGAGAGACACGGACGTCCAGAACCCAGGTCATTTCTCTCGGAGCACCCAGGAGGAAGGTGCCCTGCCCCAGCGCCCGGGCCCCACGTCCTGCCCTTTGGCACAAGCCAGTGCTCTATCGCCTGAATGCCAAGGATCTCTGCCTCTGCATCGTGCAGAGCCCGGGTTCTGCCATCCTCGGGGACCTAGTGCCCAGTGAGTGCCCTGATCTCAGAGTGTGTCTGGGACCACCTAGGAGGTCTAGCCCCGTGTTCAGACCCAAAAAAGAATTAACTCACATCACTGGTGCGGCCTTCACGGGCATTAACTCACCTGATGCTCCAAACAGCCCTAGGAGATGGGTGTTACTACCCCAGTCTCGGTAACCCACCCAAGACCACGGTAGTTAAGAAACTACGCTCTCGCCTCGGCTGAAGTGGGCATTTCTGCGTCGAAGGCCTGCAGAGGGGAGTGCTTTGTTCTTGCTGCATTTGATCACAACAGAGAGGCAGAAGTGAGCAATCCCTTCGGTGAGAGGCCTGGGGGTTCACCTTCTCCCTCACCAGGCGGCCCTAGGAGCTGTATTCCGGGTCAAGCCCTTCTAGGTTCTAGGTGGTTGGTCACTGTTTGCTTGGCTAGGGAGCACGTCACAGGTCAATGTGCTCAGACACAAACACCCCCTCCTCCAGGGAGGAGCGTCCCTTCCAAGCCCAGAAGGAGGCATCTGGGACCCTCAGTTCCCTGCAGGGAAAGCTGTCCACCCCAACCCAGCTGAGGCTTGTCCGGGGAATGACTGCAGTGACCCCTCCTCGTCCTGTCCCACCACAGGTCCCCAGGGAGCCCCTGCCGGTCTCTGGAAGAAGTAAGAACACAGGCCACTCCCTCCATCCTGTTCCTCAGAGATGTCCCCGTTGGGTCCCACTCCACAGGACACACACATCCTTCAACCTCTGCCAACAAGACAACGAGCACCTCTGTGCCCTTCTCTGTGCTCAGCCCTGAGCCGAAGCTGGGGCCTGGGGACCTTCAGTCAAGCTGGGTGGAGAAGCACGTAGCCAGCCGTCCTGACAGTGGGTGGGTGGGGGTGGGGTCTGCCCGCCCTTGCCGGTCCGTGCTGGGCAGGGGCCATGTCCTTGGGGCTGGAAAGTGGGGGCCACACTCACAGGCCCCGGTGACCCCCACAGAAAAGGAGGGAGAGAACCTGGTGGGCGGGTGACACGCTGGACTTCCGTGTGTCCCAGAAGGCAGGCAAGCAGGGACGGGGCCACCCTGACAGGTAAAGATACCTGCTGGTGAGTGCGGACGCCGGGCCTGTGGGACCGAAACACCTCGGCAAATACGACAGGCAGGTGGCAGGTGACGCACGGGAAGAGGCTCCCCATCACGGGTCGTCAGAGAGGCACGAACTCAGACAACAAGGAGGCACCGCGGCACACCTGCGAGAACGGCCCAAAGCCGGAACACGGGGCTCAGTAGAGGCCGGGGGGATGGGCAGCAGCAGGAACGCCACACGTCGCTGGTGGGGACCCTGACGGCGGGGACCTTGACGGCAGGGACCCTGACTGCGGGGACCCTGACTGCAGGGACCCTGATGGTGGGGACCCTGATGGCGGGGACCCTGACAGGAGGACACTGACTGCGGGGATCCTGATGGCGGGGACCCTGACGGCGGGGACCCTGACGGGGGGACACTGACGGCGGGGACCCTGACTGCGGGGACCCTGACGGCAGGGACCCTGATGGTGGGGACCCTGACGGCGGGGACCCTGACGGCGGGGACCCTGACGGGGGGACACTGACGGCGGGGACCCTGACGGCGGGGACCCTGACGGGGGGACCCTGACGGCGGGGACCCTGACGGGGGGACACTGACGGCGGGGACCCTGACGGCGGGGACGCTGACGGGGGGACACTGATGGCGGGCCACCTTGGAAGGCGTTCGACGGCTTGTTACAAAACTAAATGTACTCTGGGCGTGTGATCGGCGGTCAGGCTCCTTGGTGTTTACCAAAAGGAGCTGAAACTCGCGTCCACACAGAAACGTGCACGCAGAGGTGTGCGGCAGCGTCATTCCTAAGTGCCAACACTCGGGAGCCGCCGCGACGCCCACCAGCAGGCGGACGGGCAAAGGTGGGACGTGCAGGCACTGGGGTGCTATTCGGTGCTGGAGAGACAGGAGCCACGACACCGTGACAGGACGCGAGCGACCTGGGAGGCCACGGCTAAGTGAGAGAAGCCAACCTGAAGACACCGCGAACCGCGTGAGTCCCGCGAGGGGACGTTCCGGAAAGGACGAAAATGTAGACCAGCACACATCGGCGGTCGCCAGGGGCTTGCTTGGGCAGGAGGGCTTAATAGGCAGAGCACGGGGGGCCTTTCGGGCAGTGCAGGTGTGCGGGGCACCTCCGAGATGGCCCTGGGTCATCCAGCCTTTGTCCGCACCCACAGAACAGAATGCCCGACTCCGAGTGATCCTGACGTAAACGGCGGCCTCTGGGTGAGGAGGGCGCGTCCCCGCCGGTTCCTCACCTGGAACGGACCCCCGCTCTGGTGGGGGTGGGGGTGTTGCTGGTGGGGGAGACTGCGCATGTGTGAGGGCGGTGGGGTTGGGGGACATCGCTGGACCTCCCCTTCACGTGTGCTGTGAACTAAGACTGCTCTAAGTAAAATCTTCATTTTAAAAAAGGCAGAAAAAGAGGCAGGACTGAGATCTGGAGCAAAAACAGGTCGTTGTTAGAAGTCCGGCGACACTGGGAGAGGACGCGCGTGTGCACATTTGTGTGTGTGTGCGTGTGCGTGCATGCGTGCATGTGTGCGTGTGTCTGTGCACATGTGTGCGTGTGTGCGTGTGCGTGTATATGTGCGCGCGTGTGTGCACGCGCGTGTGCGTGCATGCATGTGTGTGTGCACGTGTGCGTGTGCGTGTGTGCACGTGTGTGTGCGTGCATGCATGTGTGTGTGTGTGCACGTGTGCATGCATGTGTGTGCATGTGTGTGTGCGTGTGTGAGTGCGTGTGTGCACGTGTGTGTGCGTGCGCGTCTGTGCGTGCATGTGTGCATATGTGCGTGCATGTGTGTCTGTGTGTGTGCATGTATGTGTGTAGGTGTGTATGCGTGTGTGTGTGCGTGCGTGCGTGTGTGTGTGTGCATGTGTGTGCGTGCGTGCGTGCGTGTGTGTATCTGTGCATGTGTGTGTGTGTGTGTGTGCATGCATGCGTGTGTGTGTGTGCGTGTGTGAGTGCGTGTGTATATGTGCATGCGTGTGTGTGTGTGTGTGTGTGTGTGTGTAAGAGGCCCCACGGTGCCCAGCCCCTCCGTCCCTCCCTCATCGACACCCTAAGCCGCCCCTTCCCCACAGCAGGCCCAGTGAGGACCCAGCCCTGGGCTAGGACAGGCCTTTGCACCCCCGGGGTTGGGATCTGGGGCCCCGCTGTGAGCTCCCAAAGGAGCCTTCAGGACACGTAGCTTTCTCGTGTGGGAGGGAAAGAAGGCCACGGAGGTGGGAGTCCTGCTCGGCAGGACCCAGAGCGCAGAACGCCCACAGATGTCACACTCATCAACCAAGGAGACTGTGGCTCCTAGACAAGTCTCCCGGCTGGAGGATTGCTGCCTCTCCCAGCTGGAGCGGAACCTTCCTGCGTGCTCCCGCCTCGGCCCTCTCCTCGCACACGTGCTTCTCTCCCTACAGTATCTGCGAACACGCACATCTGATGCCCCGGGCCCTGGGTGACCCATGCGGCCAAGAGCGGAGGTGCTGGGGGCCGGCCCGGGGGCCTTCTGGCCACCTCCAGAGGAGCAGGCTGCCCAGCTCCAAGGGCCATGACTGAGCATGCCCCAGGGTGAGCAACCCCGCCGCGCCGGCGGAAGCAGCCCCTCATTTAAAGCAGACCCTGTGACAGCACTCGGCGTAGAGCCACGCTCGTAGCAGGTGCTCAGGGAACGGAAGTGACAGTCCCTGGTCACAGCACTCTAGTGTGCACAGCCGGTCTCTGCTGTGGAGACGAGAAGGCTGAAGTTCAGGGAGATTCGGAACCGGGCCCAGGCCACAGCACTCGCACACAGCAGAAGGGGACGTGGACCCCGGACGACGCTTTGCCAAAGCCCTGTCCTCTCCACCACGAGAAGCGTCCCCGCTCCACTCCACGGTCCCCTTAAAGGCAGCCTGAGGCCCGTGCTCAGTCAGAGGCCGCACGCACCCAGCCAGGACACCCCTGTGACACTGTGACACAGCTGACTGTGTGTGGCCTGTTGTGCTTGAGGACACCCAGGTGACTGCAAGTGTCCCGGCCCCACGACTCACAAACCTGTGGACTCATAGTGCTGCATCCCGTCAGTCTGGCTCGGGCTCCTGCCACCAACCCTGACCCCGAGCTGCCGTTTTCCTTGGGATCCTGTGGGCACAGAGGGCGTGGAGGACTCGGGGATGTGGGGGGGCGTGGGGACACAGAGGACTCGGGGGGT